>JAQZBX010108503.1:0-10549 GCA_029593785.1 Cabassous unicinctus
TTTTGTGCTCACTGTCTGCTCTCTGTGTCCAATCGTTGTGTGTTCTTCTGTGTCTGCTTGTTTTCTCTTTAGGCGGCACCGGGAACCGATTCTGGGACCTTCCGTAGTGGGAGAGAGGTGCTCAATCTCTTGCGCCACCTCAGCTCCCTGGTCTGCTGTGTCTCTTATTATCTCTTCTCTGTGTCTCTTTTTGTTGCATCATCTTGCTGCCCCAGCTCTCTCCCCAGGCCAGTACTCCATGCGGGCCAGCACTCCGCGTGGGCCAGCACTCTGCACAGGCCAGCTCTCCGCTTAGGCCAGCTTGCCATGCAGGCCTGCTTGCCTTCCCCAGGAGGCCCTGGGAATCGAACCGTGGACCTTCTATATGGTAGGCGGGAGCCCAGTCACTTGAGCCATATCTGCTTCCCTCAATATTTTCTTGATGTCATTTTCTCTTTAACCATATTGTCCTTCAACTCATTAATTTGATTTTGGAAACTTGTACACATCTTGCTCATTAGTTCTCTCAAATCCTATGTCTCTTCTGGGCCTTTGATATATTCCTTTTCTTGGGCCATGTCTTCTCTTTTCTTACTATGACTCATAATTTTTTGCTGGTATCTAGGCATCTGATTAGGATGTAGTTTACTCAGATGCACAATTTCTTTCTCTTTTGTAGGGATTTAATGGTAGGAGGCTGTGTGTTACCACTGCTGTTTGATTCTTGGCTTGACCTAGGTTGTTAGGATTGTCCCTGCTAGTTGCTCAAAACTGGGCACTGGACCCAGTAATTGGTTATAGACTTGCTTCCTAGGGCCTTGGGGAGGGAGGCTATAGGGACTGGAAAAAGCCTCTCCTACTTATTTTTAACTTTCTCATGCACTTCCTTTGTCTGTTGGCAGATGGCTGTCTTTGGCAGCTCTTGGTTCAATGCCTGGTCCGAGTGTATTTGTTGCAACACAGACTGGATCAATGTGATAGAGCTTCCTGTCTGGAGGAAGTCTTGTAATTCAAACTTTCTCTGAGACAGTTCTGCAGTCTTTTATTGTGGCCCCTTCCCTTTTCCTGGCTAGGAAATATTTCCACTCCCCTCTGAGTCCTCAGCAATCAGCCCTGGTTAGTAGAGAAGGAGATTGGGAGGGTCATATCTCTTTAGTCCCTTGCCAGCTCCTAAGGCATACAATGGCGCAGCCCAGCCGGGAAGGGCTCCTGGGACATAGCACACCAAATTTGTGAGTCAAAAGCTGAGTCAGCCTTAGGCTGTGTCCATCTCTCTCCCCTTTCCTGGGGTTGTGGATCCCTGGAGCCCTTTTTGTCTATAGCCACAGGCTCAGAGGCTCAGAGAATTCTAAAGTGTCTTTAGTGTGGGGAAGGGTACCAGCGGCAGTAGCCGCTGGTTCCAACTCACAGTTCTGTATTTGTGACTTCCCTCCTTTGTCCCTTTCTCCTCTGGGCAGTGTCCAGCCTTGCCTGGTATCCTAAACCCTAGAAGATCTTTTTCTAGTCTGTTTCACCCTATCCTCTAGCTATTTTTCTGAAGGAGAAGAGAGTCCCTTGTCTTTCTAGTCTGCCATCTTCCTGGAAGTCAGAGAGTTACTGCTTAATGGGTACAGTTTTTCTGTTATGGGTGATGAGATAGTTTTGCTAATGGATGGTGGTCATGGTGGCACAAAATTGTAACTAATTAATGTCTCTGAAAGGATAGCAAAGTTTATGTTATATATATATATATATGTTAACACAATAAAACTTTTAAAAATCTTTGATAGTTTTAAAAGATCTTAATGATTATGAATTTCACCCCTGCATCTAAAAGAGCTGTTGGTTGTGGAAATTTTTTTTCTACTGGCAACAGGCAGGACCCCTTGGCTTCTTAATGGAAAATGTAGGGTTTGAGCGGAAGAAGCTGACCCTGGTCCTTCATGTCCCCAGATGGGAAGAGAAGATCCCGTTGGCAAAAACCACCCTGGAGAAGACCTGGCTGTTCCATGAGATTGGCCGCTGCTACCTAGAGCTGGACCAGGCCTGGCAGGCCCAGACCTATGGTGAGAAGTCCCAGCAGTGCGCTGAAGAGGAGGGGGACATCGAGTGGCAACTGAATGCCAGTGTCCTGGTGGCACAGGCACAAGGTATGGGCTCCGAGAAACCACCCTACCTCTCCAGCCCTCGGGCTCAGGCTGCCAGGCTCCTTACTGTCTGCCTCCTCACCCCTTGCATCATGCCAGCTGCCACCCCAGGGCTGGTAGTCCTGTGGGCTGCGCTTACCACCCCAGTATGTCCCTACCAGGACTCATTCTGAGAGTGGGGATAAACCACTCCATTTTGATCAGCACATGTTAAGTGCCTACTTACAGCAAAACATGATTAGGCCTCAGCAGTCCTGCCCTCGAGAAGCTCAGCTACAGACCAGCACAGCTTTGCCGTCCTCATCAAAGCAGTGCCCGTGTAGGGAGCCGCTTCCTCTTCCCTTGGTACTTTTCACACAAGCATTCTCGCACTTAGTCATTATGCAAGTCAATGATGTAGACCTTATTGTCCTCATTTTATAAATGGGGAAACCAAGGCACTGAGCAGTTGGCATATTGCCCCAGGTCACCTGGGGGCTCTTTTGGAGTGATGGAATGCAGATACGCAGCTCACCCCCAGTGAGGGCAGAAATGTGACAGGTGTATAATCAGGGTAAAATCATTGACTTTCATTTCACAGATATTTACTGTGAAAGTTGGGCATACAGTAGTGAGCAAAACTGATAAATCTTTTCTGTCTTCCTATCTGAGGAAGTAACATTTAAAACTTTTTATTTTGGAATACTTTGAAACTTATAAGCCAGTTGCAAAAATAACACAAAATCCATACAGGGGGAAAAAAAAGAATGAAAAAATAAACAAAGAAAAAAAAACCATACAAGGAACTCCAATAAAACCTCCCAGATAGCCAAATCCACTAAGTTTTAACATTTTGCCACTTTTGCTGTATCTTTCCATCTATCCGTCCATCTGTGCGTCCATCGGATCTGTTTTATAAACATTTGAGACAAGGTTATATACATCGTGCTTCTTGAACACTTAATACATTCCCTAAGAACAAAGATATTTGCTTATATAACCATTTTAAGTACAATTGTCAAGTTCAAGAAATTTAACAAAAAAAAAAAAAAAAAATTTAACATTGATATAAAGCTTACAATCTATGTTCCAGTTTTTTCATATGTTTCAATAATGTCCCTTTCGGCCTTTTCTCTTCCACTTTTAGATATAGTCCAGGATTATGTATTGTATTCAATTGTCATTGTCTCTTTTGTCATTTTCTTTTAGTTATGGAAAAATACCTACAACATATACTTTCCCAATTAAGTCTCTCCCAAGCATACCATTCAGTGGGCTTAATCACATTCACAATATTGTGCTACCCTCACCACCATCTATTACCAGAACTTTTCCATCACCCCAAACAGAAACCCTATATCCATTATGTATTAACTCCTGATACCTCCTTTCCCCCACCCCTAGTAACTTGTGCTCTATTTTATGTCTCTGTGAATTTGCATATTCTAGCTATTTCATATAGATGGAATTATATAATATCAGTCCCTGTGTGTCTGACTTATTTCATTCAAAATGTCTTCAGGGTTCACGCATGTAGTAGCATATATCAGAATTTCATTCCTTTTGAAGGCTAATATATATGTAAATTCCACATTTTGTTTATTCATTCATCTGCTGATGGTGATGGACTAAGGAGGTAACTTTTAAGGAGAAACTTCTGCCAACTGTTCCAAGAGCTGAGAGCAGAGCTTCGCAGGCTAAGGGACAGCAGTTAGGAAGGTAGCTTATTTCAGAAGCTGAAGGAGACCAGTGCTGGCTGGAGCTCATGGGAGACAGGGAGAGGGTACAGGCAGGAGGCTGATATGGGGCCAGGTACACAGGACCTCGTGGGCCAAGCTACAAATTGCAGATTTTTTCCTAAAAGTATAGAGGACATCACCGAAAGGTTGAAGATGGCGGAAGACATGATCACTGTGGCTTTTTCTCCAACTCTTTTCTGCTCTTAGGCAGGCTTCTTACACACTGTTGGGGAGACAGGGTTTACTGTTCAGGGTTGATGACCTGAGTCCACTTTTGGACTTATTAGGTCATAAGGGCCCCTAGAGAACCAGGTCACTCACAGTCAGCCTCAACTTCCTTGCTGTGGGGTCGAGTAACTCAAATGCAGCAGCCAGGGAGCCACAGGGCTCTAGAGTCAGCATGGCCCAGCAGGCAGAGCTTGGACTCTGGGACCTTGGGCAAGTTGCCATTCTGTGCCTCAGTTTCATCATCTGTAGATAGGCATCATCATCGTGCCTACCGATAGGGTTGCTGTGAGAAGTAAGTTAAAACTCAAACGCTTAAGCACTTAGAACAAGATCTGGCATCGTGGAGCGCTCAATAAATAGTAACTTCTTTCCACCTCTCTCACCATGTCAACTTCCTACAAGTGTCTCAATAGCGATGAGAAACAACTGCAGTCCTTGGGAAAGCATAATTATGGCCCCCCAGATATACGGGTATACCTGTGTGGATCTGTGCATGCATGGGGACGGGGGGACAAAGTGGCAGCAGCCCCCAGAACCAAGGTAATGGCAGGTCACATAGTTAAAAACCAATAGCCCTTCATGTTGTACTTCCTTGAGTAAGTGTCACGACTCCTCCACAGACTGTCAATGTCACTCCCCTTTGTCTCTGTATGAATACTGTGATTTCCTTTCTTTTCAAATGTGTATTTGCAAAAAATGTATATTTGACCTTATTGTGACTCCACATATTTTCAGAATGTACATTTGAATCATTCTCTTTTCAAATGTACTCGCCTTTTGAAGTGTTACTTCTGAACACGAGGCCCTCCATTCCCCGGGGACCCCAAAGCCAATCTTGGGAGGTGAGTGGATTTGGGGTACACTGTTTAAAAAGAAAGTTGTGTGTGTGTGAAGAAACTGGGGTGTGAGAGCCCTTTTCTCCTTACTTCTTGAAACTAAGTTCTTAAGAAGGCCAGAAATCTGTCAGTCAATCAGTCATTCCAGTCTCAGCTCTATCACTAACTGGCTGAGCTTTGGTGAGCCTCTTCCTCTTTGGGTTCAGATTGCACCAGTGTGGGAGCTGGACTCTAGCTGAGGTTCCAGCCACTGGCCCATGGTTCACATCCAGCCCACTGATGTTTTGGCCTGCATAGTATTTTTTAAAAATTTAGACAAATATTTTAAAAATAGGGATTTGCTCCTCTTAAACAATCTGAAGGTGGTGCAGCGCTGCCAGAGATGGGGTTATCTCCCCACCCTCCTGACACGGGTGCACAGGTCCCTACCCCAAACCCCTTCCCTCATGGACCCCTTTGTCTGGCTAGAAATCCAAGGCTCACGGTCCCAGGTTCAGGTCCTCAGTGGCGAGATGGAAAGGGTGGTGCCGAGGCCCAGAGCTGACCTGGGTGTGGCTGGGCAGACCAGGCTGCAGAGGGTCCCTGGCATGCACAGGGCAGCTGCATTAACTCCCAGTCTCCCCGTGCATGCACAGATCCACACAGGGAGGCATACCCGTATATTTTGGAGGCCATAAATATGCTTTTCCAAGGACTGCAATTGTTTCTCATCACTGTTGGAGACACTTGAGGAAGTTGATATGGTGAGGGGGCAGAAAGAAGTTACTATTTATTGAGCGCTCCAAGTCACAATCTACCTGTGCCTTCTCCCCTGGCTCTCCAGTGAAGCTGCGAGACTTCGAATCAGCCGTGAGCAACTTTGAGAAGGCCCTGGAGAGAGCGAAGCTTGTCCATAACAACGAGGCGCAGCAGGCCATCATCAGCGTGAGCCTTTTCCATCCAGCTGGGCTCAGGAGTGGGGAGTGGGGTGGATGGTTCGCCATGAGCATCCCCCAGCCTTCTTAGTCAGCCATTCCACAGATACTCATTACTCAGTGCTTGCAGGACGCCTTCTAGATAGGGCATTGGCTTTCAGATATCTGCTACTACCATAAGCCATCAAAACTACTTTATATAGGGACCCAGTACACATGTTTTTATTTAAAGCAAACAAAGAAAAAAATAGAAACAAAAGTTTTACAAAACAACACTTACCTTTTACTATGTACTAAGCATGCTGATATTTTCTATTGTATTCTATTGTATTTTTCATTTTCTCTTATTTAATGCTGGTTGGGACCTTCTAAATTGATGTTAGGACTTGCAGTTTGACAAATACTCTACCAGGGGACACCAAGAAATAGAGTCGTCATTCTCCTGGTTAACTCCTTTGTTGGCTCCCAGTGTCTCTGAGAGAATGTTCAACTTTTTCCTGCCTGGGCCAGGAAGGACTTTGGTAACCTCTCTCCTGTGAGCCTCTCCAGCCTCCTAGACAGCTAGTCCCCAACACCCCACCACCTCACGTTCCAGCTCCAGCCAAAGCCAGCTTCGTGTCAGCCCCGAACAGGCTTTCTTATGCCTCTGGCCTTAGGACAGGCTGCTAAGCCTGGCATGTTTTTTGAAATGCTCCCCTCCCACTTTCTTCACTGGACTAACTCACACTCAACCTCTAGGCTTCAGCTTAGTTGTCACCTCTTCTCTGACCCCCTCAATCTGGGTCAGGTACCCACCCCTCCTCTGGCTCCCACACCCCCCCGTGCGACTTCTGTCAAAGTCATATCACACTGTATTTTAATCACCTAGACTTCCCATTCAATAAGGTGGCCATGAGCCACATGTGGCTATTTAAATTAACATTAATGAAAAGTAAATAAAAAATGCATTTTCTCAGTCACACTCGTGCTCAGTAGCCACATGTGGCTTGTGGGTACCATGTAGTACAGATATGGATATTTCCATCGTCGCAGAAAATCCTGTTGGATATTGGTCTCCTAGGCTAAGCATCATGAAGCAGAGACCAGAGGGAAAGCCAAGGGGAAGCTGGGAAGTGCTTTAGGCTCCCCAGTGCTCCCAGAGCCACCCCAGATAGATACACAACCTTAGGAAAGTTGGCATGCTTACCTGGCAGGTGCACAGCCAGCTTCCACCAGCTGCCCCTAAGCCCTTCTTCTATAGAAATTCTGGAGCCCCCACCAGCAGGAAGTGTATCCCCAGCACCTACCTCAGGCCTAACATGTGGTTGGACTCTAGCAAATATTTGCTCGAGTGAATTATACAGGGTCTTGCCCTCGGGGAGCCTACTCTGTGGTTGAGAGAGGCCAGCCTGGCAAGTAGTGAGCCACAAGAGGGCTGTGGCCTCAGGGTTTGGACTGGAGATGCAGCAGGTCCCAGGGAAGTGGTACCCTGGGGATACCCCCGGACAGAGGTGCTTGGTCTTTTAGGAGGCAGATTCATGGGCATGCTCTTTGTGAGGACTTTGGTGGTACTACCACTTCTACCACTACCACTCCTAAAGTGCCCCAACAGGTGGCGGCCTCTCCTTTGCTTCCTCATGGCTGTCCTCTCCTGCTGTGGAGGGGAGCTGGCTCCCAGTACGTCCAAGTGGCATCCAGACGAGGCTCACCCTTACTGAGGTCCAGTCACGCACTCTGAGATTCACACGTATGACTTCTCCCATTTAAGCCTCTTCTACGTGATCACCCTGCAACTATTTGGAGAAAGATATATGGCAATTCAGTTCTGTAAATATTTACTGAGTGTGGATCTGCCCTGGGCTATGCAGCCCAAAGGTGGCTTGACTGTGGCCCGAGCCTTCAGGAAGCTTGGTGTCAGCAGGAAGGCTGGGACCAAAGCGTAGCCCTTGTTCATGACCAGTGAGATAAGGAACTAAGAGGCAGAGGACCCCAGTGGGGAGACGGGGCTGGAGGCAGGGTTTCAAGGAGGTGAGATGCAGAGAGAAAGTGTCTAGCAGGCCGAATGACCCCGTGACCCTCAGAGACTCCTCATGGGACCAGGTGCCCTGACCCCTCGCCCTCCTGGTTGGCATCTGCTTGCAGGAAGGCTCACAGGGGAGCCAACCAGCACTGGCCAGTGTCCGGGCCCAGTGGTCACTCAGGAAGCATTTGCCGAGGGCCTGCTGGTGCTGCCCAGGGTGGGCTGCGGGGCCGCTGAGAGGAAGAAGGCCTGTATGCCCTTGCCATGCTCACCCAGGAAGCCCCTTCCAAAGGCGGGCCGGCCCCTCCCCACCCTCCAAGGGTCCCCTCCTCTGCTTGCTGCCTTGCTGAGTGCTTAGGGGCTGCTTTGCTTTGCATTGGCTAGAGCCAAGAGCAGCTTTAGATAAAAAGAGAGAAATTGGTAGGCAGGTACAAGCCCCAAAAACATACCCAAGCCCAAGAGAAATGAATCTTGACTTACCTGCAGTTATGTATCACTCATACCACTTAGTATGGTTAATCTCAAGTCGATAAATAGAAATTAAACCTCAGGGCAAGAGTCCTCAGAGGAGCCCAAAGGAAAACTGGGGGTGGGTAGATTAAGCCAGGACCCTGCCTCCTGGGATTGGAGTCTGGGGCGGGGAAGGGAAAAGGTCCAGGTGCCATTCTGGGTTAAGAGAGTTCACTGGGTCCCTCTGCCTTCCACAGGCCTTGGACGATGCCAACAAGGGCATCATTGAAGAACTGAAGAAAACTAACTACAGAGAGAATCTTAAGAAAGAGAAAGGTGAGTTCCTGGAGCCCTGAAGAAGGCAACTTCAGAATTCTCCCTCTGCTTTCTCAGTCCTAGGCGCACTCTGCAGCAGCTCCTCCAGGCCAGGGGCTTGGCGCTGCCTGCTCAACCCTGATTTCAATGCTGCCAGCAGCCCTGAACTTTCTAGTCAGCTCTGCTTATTCCCTGGGGCAGAACAGGGAGAGGATTTAGCCCACCTTGGGCTGGGTTTGAACACAGGTTGTCTGACTGGGGAGCCCACTTATTTATTCCTTCAGTTAATTCTTGAAACATCTGTTGAGCACTTGGCATGTGCCAGGAAGGTGCTAGATTCTGGGGAGACAGAGGCCCAGCCCCTGCCCTCCAGCTGCCCACAGCCCAGTGGGAAAGACAGGCCATGAGAGCTGTCAGCTAACGCGGTCCTGCACTCTTCAGTGCTGCTGTGCAGGGGGAAATGCCTGGATAGGAGAGCACAAGCAAGGGGGCACTATAGGGAAACTGCATAGAGGAAGAACCTTCTGAGCTTCCAGACTTACACTTTAGGGGCCCTTGGTCTGTGCCAGGCGCTGGGTTAAGCACCAGACAGAAGTGATCTCTCCCCTAGTCCTCACCCCGCTAGGAGGTAGGTACTGATCTGGGGGGATGTGAAGGCTGAGCACAGTTGAGTAATATGCCAGGGTCACACCTCCAGAAGTGGTGGCGCTGGGGCTGGAGCCTAGCTGCCTGCCTGGTGCCCGCACTCTTCCCTGCTGGGTGGCGCTGCTCTCGGGCCAGCAGCAGGTAAGGCAGGTGCCCTGCATCACTGATTGTTCAGGCCTTATCACAGAGAAGCCCTTGACCCCCTACCTCCAGGCTCTCAGGGTGCCTCCCAGGGTGAAGGGGTGAGGGAAGGGGAGGCGGGAACCCAGGCCCTGCCTGGTCAGCAGCAAAGGGCCCTAGCAGAGCATGGGGCAATAAGAACAGTAGCTGCTCTCCTTTCAGTGCCTCCTGGGTGCCAGGCTCTCCTCTAAGGGCTTCATATGTTTCGACTCTGATTTCCCCAAGAATGCTGTGAAATAAGTAGTAGTCTTTTTTTTTTTTAAAGATTTTATTTATTTATTTATCTCCCCCTGCTGCTTGTGCTCGCTGTGTCCATTTGCTGTGTGTTTTTCTGTGTCTGCTTGTCTCCCTTTGTTGTGATGTCTTGCTGCGTCAGCTCACCGAGCCACGCGGGCTGGCTTGCCTTCACCAGGAGGCCCCGGGAAGCGAACCCGGGGCCTCCCATATGGTAAACGGGAGCCCTATTGATTGAGCCACATCCGCTTCCATAAGTAGTATTCTTAGCTCGATTTTACCAATGAGGACACAGAGGCGGAGAGAGGTTGAAGGCCCCACCCTGGTTTCCAGTCTCGGGCAGTCTGGCTCTAGAACCCATGCTTTTCCCACGATGCCACACTGCTTCTGGTGGGGTACACAGCCCCCCGGCTTCCCCCTCTGTGGTGCCCTCAGTCCCGCCAGGTTGCAGTGAAGGGGAGCTGGGGCGGTGGGGGTGGGGCCTTCGCGAACCCAACTGGGGAACCTGTTCTTCCTTTAATGCAGATTCTTGGCTGCAGCCCCCCAGGTTCCAAGGCCGAAGTGCTCTCTGGTTGGGGCGCAGCAGCAGGAGCCTGGGGGTGGTGTTCTGGGCATCTGAGCAGTCAGATGACAGCCCCTTAAATGACCCTGTGTGGCGGCAGGGTCCTCTGCCCCTTGCCCCTCATGCCCTTGGAGCTGCTCTAAGAAGCCACAGGAGCAACAGAAGTGAAGAAAGCAGTGCCAGTGCGCCAAGCAGCCGCCCCTCCCTCACAGGCCCCGCGCTGCCCAAGGACCTGAGGCTGTGGCAGTTCCCTCTGAGAGCAGCAGGTGGCAGCGCTGCATATGTTTTACCTCCAAATTGCTGCCTTTTGCCCTCTGTGAGCCCCAAGAGCTACTGTAGGCGTCTTAGAGATCAGGGGCTTCC
>JAQZBX010108504.1:0-10546 GCA_029593785.1 Cabassous unicinctus
TTATTGGTAAAATTAAATAAACTCTTAGGAAGGATAAGACTTCATTTTTATCATGAGGCATTGAACATAATTTTAAAGAAACAGTAGCATCTGATTATAGATAAAATATTAAAATCAAGAAAATAACAATGTCTGCAAGTATTATTATTCAAAAATGCACTCTAAAGTAGACAAGAAAATTAACTAAAGTAATATAATTAAAAATGTAATAGCATAGCTATCATCATTTGCCAATCACACAACTGTCTATTTGAAAAATTTAAGATAACTAAATGGAAAATATTAAATCTAATAAAACATTTTAATAAACAGAGTTAGTAGTAGCCTCTTAAAAAATGATGAAAAGGGATCTCATTTCTGAATGAAATAAACATGAAAAGACGTGTGAAATATATTGAATAAGATAATGACTTTTCTGATATACTCAAAACCCTGAATAGAATGGAAGATTAAACCATTCTAGTAGAAAGAGAAAACCCTCAAATTTATCAAAAAATATCAATTCTTGGGAGCAGGTGTAGCTCAGTGGTTGAGTGTCTGCTTCCCATGTGCAAGGACCAAGGTTCAATCCCTGGTACCTCCAAATAAATACATACATAAATAAATGACATTCTGAAGAGAAAAGTTATATATATATATATATATATATATATATATGAACTCTGTCTGATATAATCCAAACAACAACTGCAGCACTCATCAAATTCCAGTGAATATTTTTTGAACAATGTGATTCCAGACAGCATTTTAATAACCAGGGAAGTTTTGAAAAGGAGATACGATGGGAGTTAGAAGAGAGAATGCAATGTTTTCTATAAGAAGTATTAGAATACATAAAAACTTATACTAATTAATCACTGATTAGTCTTTAACAAATAAATGAAACCAAAACAGATTTAAGGATTAGATGCATATCAGGGAGTTTACTATATGATAAAGATTACATTAAAATTATGTAAAACAATGAATGATTAAAAATAAATTAATAATATTCAAAAGTTGTTAAATACTTGTTAAACATTAAAAACATAAAATTGCAAGTATCATATCATATATATTAGAGCAAAATAAATTCTGGATGATTTGAAGAGTTAAATGTAAATGTAAAATTATAAATTTTAATAAAATATATATGAATTAATTTTTAAAAACTTTATTTTAAAAAGGTCTTACTAAGTTTACCCTAAATTCGGAAACTAGATTCATTTTTTAAATATTTTTTACTCCATTAAATGCTGAAGGACTGGGGAAGCAGCACCTTTCATTCTTATCTGTTAGGAGTGGGAAGCAGTCCAGTCATTCCAGAGAACAGTTTGGTAGTAGAAGCAAAAAATCTTTCATTGTGACAATGTTTCATTATATTAAGAATTAATTTTAGGGGAGTAATTTGACCAATGCACAAAATATATTTGCAAAATTACTTTACTTATCATTATTTATTATAATATTAACTAAGTATAAAAAATTATGTGTCCAAAAATTATTAAATAACTAAAAGTAGATACAGTAATACACTGTAGACTATAAAATTATTGTATAAATCTACATGAACCAACATTGAAATGTATCAATAAGTGATGGAAACAGATATAGAGTATAAATGTTTTTATTTTGGAAGGGGAGTGCCAAATGGTATTTTATTTCAGTAAAGGTTTAGGATTTATCCAAAATTTCTACAGATGGATTTTCATGATTTGTGTTTAACTTCAACTTGATTGTCCTATTTTTAGAGGCCTTGTTTTTATTGCTTTTCTAATTTAAAAACAAAATGTATCAAATTTAATGAAGGGAATAAAATTTTTATGCACTGTTTTTACTATGAAGTATAATGGTTATGTGTATAGACACAGGGGCCAAAGTTTCTGAATCTGCAGGTCCTCCTAGGCTGAATTACTTACCAAACTGATACCTCAGTTTCTTATCTGTAAAGTACAGATGAAGAATAGCTATTGAATATGATTGTTCTCAGGACTAAATGAGTTGAAAGAAGATAAATCATCAGACAATGCTCTGGCATATAGTAAGTGCTCAAAGTGTGATCTGTTGACATCATTTTAATGATTTTTTAGGAAACAGTGTTGGAATTTTTCAAATTGGGAATAATGTTGGCAAAAATAAAGTTAGCATGCTTTTTCATGTTGTGTACGTTTGGAAAGAAATAGCCAGGACATAAACATTATTTCTTTATAATCCTAATTTTCTTGATAAAATATTCAAAATACCTCACATTCCACTTTAACAAAGGGGCTAGTGCTTGTTTTGAAGACTATTTTATGTTCAATTAAATCCAAGAGAGGGAGACCACAAGGATATGAAACAACATGCATGAAAATCATTCAAAAAAGAAAGTTAAAAGAGTAAGATGAAGAAAAAAGAGAACTAGAATATAGAGAGTAAAAAAAAAAGGTAGCTAACTATGCAACTAGATGCTGGAGAATTAAAGAGTGGGTTTGAAATCTGTCTGCTTAGGCTCAATTTCAAGTGCAGCAGCTTTAAGGATTGAGAAACAGAGGTACTGATTACTTTTTAAATTTATCATTATTGCTTAAGACTAAGAGTTATAAATATTAATTACCAATATCTTACTCCGTTATTGGCTTTCTAAAGACACTATGTCTTTGATGCACATTAGTCTTCCCAAGGGTCTATCACAAAGGCAGGAGTTCTTGTCAATGATATAGCTGCAAACCCAGATTGGTGCTTGGCTTTCTGGGACTTCCAAAATATTTACTGAATTAATGAATAAAAACTATTCAGAAAACCACTCAGGGTCAATTATACACATGGCATAACAACTTGTCCGAGAACATATGGGTTAGCTGATTAGCGTAGTTTCCTTATTATTGCTGATAAATTATCAAGACTTGTTCCTACATGGTGTTGGCATCAGAACTCACTTATGTGTAGGGACAGGGAAGAAATTAGGAGGTGGTATCTATTCCTCCTTCCTCCATATCTGTCCCACCTTTTTGACAGACTGTCTGAAATTCCCTCTGTCAGATCCATTGCTTAGTTTTAAGATTTTCAGTGGCTGAGCACTTGCTTTGCATGTACGTGGTCACGGGTTCAATCCTCGGAACCTCTTAAAAGAAATATTTTATTTTTAGCCCCCAAAATACTAGTTCACATGAAGGAAAGCTGTGATAGAATAATGACCCTTCAAAGATGTTCATGTCCTAATCCCTGGAAACTGTGAATATATTACCTTACATGGCCAAAGGGACTTTGCAGATGTGATTAAATGAAGGACATGAGAAAAGATTATCCCGGATTATCTGGTTTGGCCTAATGTTACCACAAGGGTCCCTGTAAGAGATAAGCAGGAGGGTCAGGGTCAGAGAGGAAATGTGATGACAGAGGCAGAAGTTGGAGTGAATGTACTCTGAAGATAAAAGGAAAGGTCTACGAGGTGAAGAATGCAATCAGCCCCTAGAAGCTGGAAAAAGCAAGGAAACAGATTCTCCCCCAGAGTCTCCAGAAGGAATACAGGTCTATGCACACTTTGATTTTAGCCCATAAGACCTATGTTAAACTTTTCACCTCAAGAACTGTAGCATAATCCATTTGTGTTGTTTAAAGCCACTGTTTGTAGTAATTTATTGTAGCAGCAATAGGAAACGAATACATAAGCTGTTTAATGCAAAGAACTTTCACTGGGAGTAAGGGGTTCTTGGTTCTAGTATACTCTGCCACCAGCTAACTTTTGTAATAATGAGCAGGTCACTTCCTCTATCTCTTCTTTTATAAATTATTTCACTAGCAAACCCTGGATGTTGTGCTAAATCAGAAACACCTCATTGAACAGTAGACTCCTGATGGTTTATCTGTGGCAGTTGTTCTTTATGCCTGAAGAATTGTAATCTTGTCTTACCTCTGAATGTTGTGATCTGGTCACCATCCTTTACTTCCATTTCTAGACTTTATAGCTCACTCATCATCCTCTCCCCAAGTGCAGACACAGACACTCTCTGCCTCTTTTCACCCAATACTTTAGTTCTGTCACTCTTTTATCCATTGTTAATGTATTTTGTAAAAAAAATCTGGACTGCCTTTATGTGACAGAGTTCTTACTTTTGGGATCCTATGAGTCCGCATCTATGTTCAAAGAGATTATTTATTTCTGATCATGAGTCATTTTCTGTAACAAATTGAGATTTTTTTTTCAAGGCTGTATTGGTTATAAAATAGTGATTTATTTCATTTTGAATCACATTAAGCACTCTTTTTTGAGACCTCAAATTTCTTTTTATGACATAATTTTCTTGTGAAAATGTTACTTTGTGTGGTTAACAACTAAAGGAATGAAACTTGGGATCCTGTGATAAATCCTGATTGACATCACAAAACATATTATTAATATAAAACTTAGTGAATATAAACACACATATATACACACACACACACAATCTTTTGATCCCAGTGTCACTTTTCAATTCCATAATTTCTTCCTTCATTCAACAATTGTGAAACACTATTGTTCATCACTCTTGATAATTCTGATGGTGACAGAGGCTACCATATGAACCAGAGGTGATTCTTCCTCCCAAGAAGCTACATTTTAATTGGAGAGATGAACAATGTGTAATCATGAGACAGAATGAAATAAATAGCTTAGTTGGAATTTAGAGACTCAGGCAGATTTCAAGATTTCACAAATGAGGGTTGAGTTGGGCCTTTGAGAATTGTCTCTTGTGTGTTGGAGAATAGAATGAGGGAAATGTTGGAAGCAGGAGAAAGAAATGAACACTCTTACAGTGAAATTGAGCAGTATAAATAATGGAATAAAGATGTTGAAATCTGTATGCTGTACATGAGTAATTGTGAAAGGGCTCATATGAATGGCTGAAATCACAAGCATCTATTTATATTGTAATCATAGTAAAAAATATTTGAAGATGACCTTCTATGTCATCCAAGTGTAATGCAAAGAGCATTTGGAAATAGGAAATAAGTGCATAACACTAGAAGAAAACAAAAGAGAAATAGAAATTGGAATGGAATTAATTTAGGAGTAGTAATTTTGAAAACCATAATTCTATATGGAAACCAGCTGACCCCTCAGAGTAAAAGTCCAGTGTGCAGGTGTTGAAGGTTATTTGGTTGTGTGAGATGTTAATATGATAATTGCTTTCATGAACTGGAGCCTCTCTTTCTTGAACACTATTAATTGCCAAGGTAATTCTTTCTCATTTTCTTTCCTCCTCTATGTTATATGAAAACTGGCCTTGGTGACTGAGACAAGTAAGACAATGATGGGCCGAATATCAGAGTTTGTGTTCCTGGGACTTGCCAATTCATGGGAGATCCAGCTTCTTTTTGTCTTCTCATTTTTGTTCTACTTTGCAAGCATGATGGGAAACCTTGTCATTCGGTTTGCTGTAACCTTGGATGCTCATCTGCACTTTCCTACGTATGTGATCATGGCTAACCTCTCAATCATTGATATGTTATTTTGTTCAATCACAGTCTCTAAGATGAATTGTGATATTTTCAAGAAGCATAAAGCCATCTCCTTTGGGGGGTGTATTACCCAGATCTTCTTTAGTCATGCTGTTGGGGGCAATGAGATGGTGCTGCTCATAGCCATGGCCTGTGACAGCTATGTGACCATATGTAAGCCTCTCCACTGCCTGACAATCATGAGTCCAAGAATGTGTCTATTCTTTTTAGTCACTTCCTGGATCATTGGCATTACCCACTCAGTGGTCCAATTGATTTTTGTGGTAGATTTGCCTTTTTGTGGTCCAAATGCATTAGACACTTTGTACTGTGACCTTCTCTGGCTCCTCAGGCTTGCCTGTATACACACCCAAGAACTGGAGTTCATGGTCACTGTCAATAGTGGGCTCATTTCAGTGGGCTCTTTTGACTTATTGGTCATTCTTACATCTTCATTCTGTTCACTGTTTGGAAACATTCTTCAGGTGGTTCATCCAAGGCCCTTTCAACCCTGTCATTTCATATCACTGTGGGGGTCTTGTTCTTTGGGCCATTAATGCTTTTCTACACATGGCCTTCTCCCACATTGCACCTGGCTAAGTATCTTGCTATTTTTGATGCACTTATCACTCCTTTACTGAATCCTGTCATCTGTGCATTCAGAAACAGAGATGAAAGTGGCAATGAAGAGACTAGGCAGTTGCCTGGTGCATTACAGAATGATTTTGTAAATGGATTCATTGTGAAGTCATGGAACTATAGATTCTCCCCCATGCTGGTTGGAGAAAATATATTATTGTGACTTCAGGGAAATATCAAAGACAGGCCATGTTATATACCTCAATATCTACTATCTATTAAATTATGATATTTTGTCATTAAATTAAAAGTGAAATTATTTTTTTTTTTTACTTTTTAAAAAATATATTTTAAAAGATGCTTAGATTACATAAATGTTACACAAAAATTACAGGGATTTCCATGTTCCCCACCTCCCACACCTCCCATAACATCCCACATAAACACCTTTCACTAGTATGGCACATCACCTACAATGGATATACACATCCTGGGGCATTGTCACTTATGTTACTTATGATAATTCCCAAGTCCTGAAAAAGCACCTGTATTAAACTGCTTTTCCCTTCCCTGCCTCAAAAGTGTCCAGTTGCCACTGGCTCCACCTAACTGTTGTACTTTCTTCCATTGCTTGAATCACATTATGTCTACAACAGAATACCATTAAGTCCACTCTAGTCTATAGCTCTTCCCCCAATACTGAGGAGTTTGGGATGGTGATGCCCACTCCACCTCCAAGTGAGAAGGGGCTTATATCCCATGGATATGGTGGATGGGATTATCCTTCCTGCAGCTTCAGGCTCTCTCCATTCCCTGTGGTGGCCGTTTTCCACCATCATCTCCTCAACAGGTGACTTGGGTGAGCCCATTGAGCTGTAGAGTAGGAGTTGCAGTTCCACTGAGATTCCAGGCAGAGTTGAAACATGGGAAAGCCAGAGGCTCCAGTCTCTGGAAGTACACCTACAAACTCCAGCATCACATATATGTTTGAATAGAAGGGACTGATGGACCTTGTGCTGGGAGGACTTATTTGAGTCCAACTCTGTCACTCTCAGGAGCACAGATTCCATAGTATAGTCCACTGATAAGGAATCAATCTCTGGAGCTATCCCCCCTTATATAGGACCTGGGTGACCCCAGAGGCCTCTGGAGCATCTCTGTATGGGATGATATCCAATTTGGTGTTCTATGAATCCTACTGAGGTGTGTGTAAGTGTTACCTCTGGGATGACCTCCCGACTGTCTTTGAAGTCTCTTAGCCACACAAACTCATTTGTCTTTACCTTTTCCCCCTTTTATTCAAGGTGTTTTTCCAGTTGTATTGCCAGTTCACACTTGTTATTAATCACTCATTTCCAGGGAGGCTCATCCCCGGGAGTCATGTTCCACGCTGGGGAGAAAGTAATGCATTCATACGGTGAGTTTGGCTTAGAGAGAGGCCACATTTGAGCAACAAGGAGACTCTCAGGTGGCAAACCTTAGGCATCCCATTACAGTAGGCTAAGTTTCAATTACAAGAGCAAAGACTCATAAGGCTAGTCATCAATAACAAGAACCCATCAGTGGACCCTCCTCCTTTGCCAGACAATGCCCCTGTACTTGGGGGACTGTTGCTGCTCCCTTGGAGAATGTGGCAGAGCTCTCCCAGCTGGGAATTCAGTTTTCCATCATTTATTGAGTGATTGTCTACCCACCGTGACCATGCCCCACTCCTTGATCAGTTGAACAATTTTGTATATCTTTCATGTATATTCAGGTGATCTTCCTCCCATGAAACCACCATCCCAGACACCCCCTACCAATGATCCTTTCCTGCTCCCTCTGTAACCCTTCTGTGGTCCAAACCTTCCTTGAAGATGAACCCCATATAATAGCCAAATACATTTAATAGGAAAATGAAATAATAAAGATAAGTTTAAATGTAAGAGATAAAATACATGGTAACTTGGAAAAAAAAACTAGAAATAAAATAAAATTAAAGGATTGGGATATTCAATAAATGGGAAAAATAAAAATATATATTATTATTATTTTTTACATTTTTCTTTTTGTCACTGCATTATCGGGTGTCCAGTCTGTACTATGGCACCTGCCCCCTCTCACTCCCCAGTGTCTCCTGAATTTTCATTTAATTTTCAAAGAAGTTTTAGGTCACAGCAAAGTCACACATAGAATACTAGAGACTCCCATATACCCAACCTCCTTCCCCTTTCCTCACCCCATATTAAAACCCTTTTTATATGAATGGTAGCATTGTTATAACTCTTATACAGATAGTGAAACATAGCTACTAAACATTGTCAATGATTTACAGTATAGTTTACAATTTAGATGGTACAGTTTAATAATTTTTGATGATATTTACCATTTCCTGTGTCCATCACTGTAAGGTAATGAAAAACATTTCCTATGACCAATAAATACCCCCTGTTTGATCTTTTCTGTTCCTTTCTCCACATCACCCTGGGGCTCATGACACTTCCCTGTCTTGACTCATTGGATGACAAGATTCATAGTTACATGCAATAAGAGGTCTTGACATGCTGATTATCCTCTCCTATTAGGATCCATCTTTGTGCCTGAGACACCCACCTGTTTGTTACTAGGTGAACTGGTCCTCCCAAAGATGGGAATCCATCTTCTTCCCACTCACCGTGTGGGTCTCCACTCTATGACACAACACCTTATGACAGGATGAACACTAACACATTCCCCAGAAGCCTACTCCAGATGCACCCCTTCCTGAAAGCACCCCAACCTACACTCTAAACCAGTGACACTACCTTGTCATACTGCCATAAGAGCATTCCCACTCCTGCACTTTCAACATCATACCCACAAATCCCATGTTCACCTAGTCCCCCTTGCAGCTCTCCCCCCAATATCCTGGGTATTCTATCCAGCCCTTCCTAATCTACCCACTGGTCCACCCTGCACCACCAAACCCAGTAATGTCTCTACCCACCTGTCCTATCCTTCAATATGTAAGTATACTCTATCAATTTACCATAGATTATGTCCATATGCGTGATGGCTCACAATGTTCTCTTCTCTTTCTCTCCCTTGTTAACTTATCTTTCAGATAATGGTTCTCAGAGACTGCTCAATTTCTGCAATTCAAGTCAGTGAGGTCATATACTGTTCATCTTTCAATGCCTGGCCTGCTTCACTCAACATAAGGTCTTCAAGATTCATCCATGTTATTCTGTGTGTTACCACTTTATTCCTTCTTACAGCTGAGTAATATTCCATTGTATGTATGTACCACATTTTGTTTATCCATTCATCTGTTGATGGGCACCAGGGCTGATTCCAACTTTTGGCAATTGTGAACAATGCCGCTATGAACATTGGTGTGCATATATCTGTTCGTGTCTTTGCTTTCAATTCTTCTGGGTATATACCCAGCTGTGGAATCACTGGATCATATGGAAGATCTATTGTTAGATTTCTGACGAACTGCCAAACTGTCCTCCAGAGTGGCTGGACCATTCCATAATCCCACCAGCAGTGGATGAGGGTTCCTATTCCTCCACATCCTCTCCAACATTTATAGTCTGCTGTTTTTTTAATAGCTGCCATTCTGATGGGTGTAAGATGGTATCTCATTGTAGTTTTGATTTGCATTTCCCTAATAGCTAGCGATGTCAAGAATTTTTTCATGCGCTTTTTAGCCATTTGTATTTCTTCCTTGGAGAAGTGTCTTTTCAGGTCACTTGCTCATTTTTTAAATGGATTGTTTCTCTTTTTATATTTGAGGTGTAAGATTTCTTTATATATGCAGGATATTAGGCTCCTTCAGATATATGGCTGCCAAATATTTTCTCCCATTGGGTAGGCTGCCTTTTTATTTTCTTAATAATGTCCTTTAAGGTGCAGAAGTTTTTAATTTTGAGGAGATCCCTTTTATCTAGTTTTTCTCTTGCTGCTCGTGCTTTGGCTGAGAAGTTCATGAAAGCATTTCCTATTACAAGGTCCTTTAGATGCTTCCCTACATTATCGTCCAAGGTCTTTATGGTTTTGGCTCTTATATTTAGATCTTTGATCCATCTTGAGTTGATTTTTGTATAAAGTGTGAGATGGTATCCCTCTCTCATTGTTTTGGATATGGATATCCAATTCTCAAAGCACCACTTGTTAAAGAGGCCCTTCTCTCCCAACTGAGTGGGCTTGGGCCTTGTCAAATATCAGATGACTGTATATATGAGGATCTATATCAGAACTCTCAATCCGGTTCCATTGGTCATTTGTCTATCCCTGTGCCAATACCATGCTGTTTTTTTTTTTTTTTTATTGTTGGTAAAAATCAAAAATTTTCACAATACATACCAATATTTGTAAAATGATATATAAATACCTATGCATATATGTGCATTTGCTTACATAAATGTTATTTTATATATGTGTATATATATATTTTTTAAAAGTGCTTAGATTATCAAATTATTACTCAGAAATTACAGGGATTCCCATATTCCCCACCTCCCCCACCTCCCACAACATCCCACACCAACATCCTTCATCAGTG
>JAQZBX010108505.1:0-10543 GCA_029593785.1 Cabassous unicinctus
GAGGCTTCATTGCAGATGTATGGCTTTTAAACATTTATATTTTTATTACTGATGATATGGCAATCATCAGTCAATAGACTGTGGGCTACTTGATCAAAAAGCAGTTCACTGTTGACTTTCCAAAGCCCAGATAAAGCCACAAACCTGAGTCTGACAGTTTCAACTACCTCTTGTATGGAGAACATTACCGCGTGTTCCGTTCTGGTAAGCCTGCATACTTAAAAAAGATAACAGAGACACTGGGTTCATTCTGAGATTCTTATTCCTCAAACTTGCCTCCAAATTAGAAAATCACTGCTGTCAACTCACTATTGTTAGTGAAGACTTGTCTGATGGACTCTGCAAGTTTTGTACTTGGTTTTCCTCGTTGAACAAAAAGTTACAGGGAAGGAATTTTTTTAAAAGACCAAGACTTTTGGCATAAATCCCTTTTTTATTAATGCCAAAGGCACTAATTTTATTGTAGGCATCTGTTAATATCTCAGTGCCCCCAACACCTAATACATACACACACCGAAGAAATGAATTTTCATTTTGTTTCTATTGTCATGTCCATCTGAAATAATAAATTAGAGAAGGGGTAGAAAAGATAGGGGAGAGATGAACACTTCATTTATGAATTTGAGAATGAAATGAGTAAGGATGTGTACTAGTCAGATTAGGTAGGGGAATGAATGGATTTCCCCTTCTTTTGCTTTTGAAAAATTAGGGATTCTTTTTGCTCTTAAAAAAGACAAGAGTAAAAATAGTCGTGGTGATAAAAACAATAGAAATGAACTTTAAATATTTCAGGGACTTTACTTTCCAAAGATGATAGAGTTTATGAGCATTTTAGTGGTATCTCCAACTGGGTAGATAGTACAGGATTTTTAACCCTGCTTTGTTTTCTGTAAAATATTCTTCATTCATATGTCATTAAAAGTAATGTTTAAACTCCAAACAATTGGGTTATACATAAATGGGGGTAAATACCAGAGGAGAAATTTTAAATATGTCTGTTTCTGAAGTTCAAATTATGTCCAAGGCATTCAGTAAGTATTTACTGAGCGCTTTCTAGGTAGCAAAAAGACACAGATACAGAAAGACAGAAAAGTACATAGAAAATTATACTGTAGTGTGATAAAAGCAAAGAAGGAGATACACATGATGTACTATAAAACACATGGGAAGATTTTAGTTTTGGGGTTTCAAATTTTCAGGTTTCAGAGAAAGTGTTTTAAAGACAGCATGGTTTGACGTTATTATGTAACAACTGAGAGTATATAAGGCACAGAATAAGGGTGGAATCATTCTAAGCAACAAGAGGTCATCCTTTGGGAACTACTGCAAACATTTTCTTCTTGCCGTCTGGAATAGCCTCAAGTGTTTCAGATGTAGACTCTTGTCCTTTAAAATGCTTTTACCTATGAAATGAGCACGGGGAAAGCTTTGGGGAAAACAAGGGAGAAAATCACCAAGAAGTAATAGTTGGGAGAGAAATATTTTAAATATTAGTTTACAAATAAAAAAGAGAGAGAAAGAAAGCATAGGCATATAATTAGCCTCGTGGAAATGTGTACTGAGAAAATTAGTCCTGATATCCTCCCATAACACATAGGAGAAAAAATTGATCATTTGCCTTTATTTTTGAAATCATTTGAACATGCCTAGGTTTAGCAGTCTGTCAAGGAAAGACAGACTAAATCACGTTCAAGGAAAACCTTCCTCGTATCCAAGGTATATATAAATCATCATGTCCAAGGTATAAATTTAAGAGCCCTGGATTTAAGTCTCCCCCAAATTTAGGAGACCATCACTAATGTAACGTTAAGTTCTTCAACATATGTACAGCAGTAATAATTTCTAGCCTTACTTGACCTACATTCCTTAGGTGTGCTTGACCTAAGTGTGCATACTACAGGGATAGTAATTGAGGCACAAGAAGCAAGTGAGCTCAGCTTCAGATTGTTACTTGCTGTATTTTGCCTGTTGTTTTACTTTTTATGGTGGTGTTAGTATGAGGAAGGAACTCCTTCATTGAGTCATCCAGGAATAACAAGAAGAATCTGTCATTCTGTTCTTAGCAGAAATATTTGCCCGTTTGTTCAGACTTCAGTTAAATTCTTGGCATGATTAATTCTTGTGATTTCAGGAATGTAGATTTTTATTGATTCTTCTAGATATCTCTCTTCACATTCTATTGGTGAAGAGACTATTTGCTAAATCCTCTAAATTAATATATTCTATGTCTACTACTAAAACTGGAAAATATTTCCAGGCATGCATATAGTATTCCATTATCATATATTACAGATCCCCTAGCCAAATGCATTTATATACCTATTGTCCATCTAATAAATTACCCTTGCCCAGTATAATGGGCTTCCTTTCTGATAACTTCCGTTCATCACTACCCCATATGCTGCATGAATCTTCTAAATTTCTTATCTCCCAATGAAAAGTAGCATACTCTACATTTATCTTCTTTCTTTTCTGGTTTGTGCTTCCTATCACACACTGCCATGTTCCTATCAGGGCTCACTTACTTGGCAGCATGTGTTTTATGCCAGGATGCAAGTCATCCATCAGCCCCCATCACTTGGGAAGAATCCCAGTAATTGACCCTTTTCTATTTTAGGATATAACATAAATCAGTGATTATGGTACTTTCTTTCCAATTCAAATGACCAATTTTCATCTTCTTCCAATTTGGAAAAAAAAAATTTAATCCCTGTCGATGGATTAGAAAATAGAATTACATTCTTGGAGGAGGGGAAATTTGGCATTAAGGCAATCTCAAATATTAAGAAATAAAATGATGGCTTCTGCTTATCAGACTGGAAGAGCTGAGTGGAAAGATGTAACTTATTCTTCTCTCATACGCTGCTACAGCCTTAAGAAAAGTAGACACATATTTACATTTTTTAAAAATCATTCTCCCTGTTAAATTTTGTTATGCACTTAAGGCAAAAAGTACATTTGGCAGTTATGGATATTTGCATTGATATCAGTTAGGGAATGATATTGTACTCTACATATACTAGATTTAAGTTAGAGCCCCACTTTTGCTCTAGTCACCTGTATACTAAAAATATATTAAAAGGAGGAAACTCATAGAGGCAAAAAAGCTCTTTAGTAATTCCATAAGTGAACTTTGGGGGAGAAAGTAAATGTTTATAGCTAAATGAAAATAATGAAAAGTAGGCAGTCTCAAGATATTTAATGGATGCAAACTCCAGCATCACGAAGAATTATTTAAAGTGCTTCAGAATGGGGTAGAAATTTCAATAATACAGATAATTTCAGTTTAAGGAGGGAAGTTTCCTGCTGTTTCTTTTTCCAGCAGCTTGTACTTGAAACCTACATGATTTTCAAAAACCATTCAAATTACATGTTTTCTGCATAAAATTTTCTATTAGTGTTTAATCTTTATGTCGACTTTGGCTACTAATCTCACCTGCTAGTAATCCTTATGAAAATGCATTTCCTGGAGTATTCTGCTTATCCACAATGAATCTTCATTTTATATGGAATGCATGAATTAATCAACAAATGTGTGATTCCCATCCCCTCTCAGAAGAACGGCTTTAGAGGTTCGCATAAGATCTATATCCATGAAAGCCCTCTTCTGTCTCATGGACTAATTTTGTCCACATGATTTTTTAAAAGTTTTATCATATGCCTATTTTCATCATTATCTGAAACAGAATCTGGATTCACAAATATTTGTTGAATAAATAAGTGAATTAAAATAAAAATGCAAAATTTCAGTGGTGAAAATTAATAATTTATTTTTATATAATAATTTAAGAAAATGCAGATTGAGTGACATATTGATTTAAGAGTATTCTCAAATCCTGCATCATTAAAAACACAAGAGTCATTTTCTTGCATTTCTAATGCATAGTTTTCCAGTATCTGCTTGATTATTTCTGGTGATAAGTATCTTACAAAGGCAGAAGGCAGTCAATTCTATTGTTGAGATTGTTAAAATGTTTCCTCCTTTTAGTTAGCTTAAATTTATTTCTCTCTTGCACAGTGACACACAAACTAAGTCTTCCTCCTCTTGATAATATTGCAAATATTTGGAAAACCATATCATGAGTTTTCCCATTATTCTCTCCAACAAGCTAAGTATCCCCAATGTGTAACTGATCAGTTATATTATTTTAGAAGATCAAATTCCTTAAATATTATTATCTTACATGTAACTAAATAGTTTTAGAGGAGGTAAACTGTGATTTGCCAAAATTTATACAGCTATGTAGTAAAAGATTTGAGACTAGAACCCAAGTTGTGGAGTAAATTATTGGCCAATTATCCAACAGTTTATGCCACAGGCATCTTCAGATCTTAGACATGTGCTGTCTTTATAGTAACATTGTAGAACAAGGAGCAACCTGGTCATATTTGCATGCATGCAATACAATAATAAAATAAATTGAACACTGGTGGTAGATTGCATGATTGTTTCAAATTATTCGCTGATCATCCCTGTGATATTTAGCTTGTCCAAATGACTTGCTTTAGTCAGCAATATGGGTTTAAAAGATATGTATGCCACATCCAAGCCAACAGTGTCATAGTTATAATATGGCTCCATCTTTGCTTTACATCTTCTGCCACAAGAATGGCATGTTCCAGGTAAAGACTGCTCCTTTTCAACTTGATCTCCAAATGAGGATGACAGAGCAGAGTAGTAGTCAGCACCTGTCAATAAGTAACATGAATGAATAATAAATCTTTGTTGCTATAAGTCCCTGAGATTTGAGGGGATTTTGTTATCCTGGCTGTGGTAGGTTGAATTATGTATTCCCAAAACACATGTTCTTACTCTGTATTCCTGTGGGTATGAACCAGTTGTAAATAGGGCCTCATGAAGATACTATTTTAGTTAAGGAGTGGCCCAACTGTATGATGATGGGCCTTAATTCAGTTACTGGGATCTTTAATAAGTAGAAGAAATTCAGATAGTCAAAGAGAAAGTCATGGGGAGAAGCTGGAAGCAAGAAGTCTGCAGGACTGGAAGAGAAAGGAAATAACATCGCTATGTGACTGAAAAGCCAAGGAACGTTAAGGATTGCCAGCTAGCCAGAGGGCTACCTACCCCAGGAGAAGGAAAGCCTTCTAGCCTCAGAAAACGTTGAGTCAACCAATTTCTGCTCTTTAAGCCAAAACCTATTGTGTGATATCTGTCAGAGCAGCCAGGAAACCAAGACACCAACAAAGCCTGGCAAAGCTGACTGTTCTATGAAAGGCTTAATATATGCTCTGTGTGATCTAATGCGGTCTTCAGCACAGACCTATGAATGAGGCCCAGTTATTCTCATTTCTCAAACAAGGTTTAAGGCATTCCCTAATGCCCTGCAGTGGACAATTAAGCAGCAAAGTTATAATGTCCAGAAGGAGGTTCACTGTTCAGATGTGTTCTAACTTCAAAGAAGTTCCTTGGAAAATGAGCAAATTTGATCTTGATTCTATGTATTTACAAAGGAAATCTCAGATTAAATTAGAAATTTTTAGTAATCAGCTGGCTTAGATTGGGGTAAAATATAACTTTTCTGGTTTTTGAACATAAATTTTTTTTAAGCCATGACATCATAGTAGAATAATTAAAGCATTAGAAATCTTATAAAAATTAGCCTACATCAGTCTCCCTTATTCTACCACATTAGATCTTCCTAAAATATTTCATTATCAACTTTGAATTTTGCTCTGAAAGCTATTTCTTTCTTTCTATTTTTCAGCTAGAAGATGTGCAGATAAAATTGTAGTAGAAAACCAATGTTATATTTGCCCCTGTATCAATCAACAAAAATGAAGTTGCATGCAATACACCTTCCAGGAAAAGCATACATTTCTGTAATTGTTCATACCTTTGGATGACCCAAATGTGCTATTGCAAAGGCCCATCACTGCAGAGTGAATTAAACTTTTAACACTTTTGAATGTAAATCCATTTTACACTCAACACTTTGAAAGACTTCATAGATACGTGCAATGTTCCAAAGTTTCTGTATGTAGTCTTTTTAATTAGAGAAGTTGTAAATTTACAGAAAAATCCTAAAGAAACTATAGAGTTTCCATGTATCCCCAAACGTTATTAACACCTTGCATTAGTGTGGTACTTTTGTTTCAATTGATGAAAAGCTAATGTTATAATTGTACTGTCGACTATAGTCCATGGCTTACATTTGGGTTCCCTGTTTGTGTTGTATAGTCCTAAAGATTTTCAAAAGTTTTTATTCTAGTACCATATGTACAACCTAAAGTTTTCCCTTTTAGCCATATTCAAATGTATTTTTCAGTGCTCTTAATTATGTTCAAAATGTTATGCTACCATCACCACCATCCATTGCCAAAGCTTTTCCATAGAAATGTGCAATGTTCCAAAGTTTCCAAATATGCTCTTAAATGCTCACAGTGAGAGAAAGATGATATAAGTGCTTCAGAGAGCTGATCATTGCTGTTTAATAAATGTTTTTCTCATCGCCTAATTTAATACTGCTGTGAACAGCATGTGGCTCTCACCCCCTCAATTTTCTTCATTACTTTTTGATAGTTGAATATATAACTGTTACAAAAGATGGGGGTACACTTTCTCTGTTTTCTTTGATTTTCAATTCTCCCACCCACATTCTACCCCAGAGAGAGGTGATTATAGAGTTGTCTTATTGAGACAGTCAATTTAGGGATGATGGAATTCAGGGAATAATTATAAGCAGGACTCATTAGACAGAATTAAGGCAGGGTATATATTAAGTAACACAATAAATCTCATCCCTTGCCTAGCATCTGGCTTTCTAGACTATTTATATGCATCTGTAAATGGCAAATCGTTTCCTTCAAATGCTTAGACTTTCTAGTGATGGTTCCAGCTAAGGTCATTCGAAAGCAAACTGAGAAACCCCCTTTAGATGAGGAAGCTTGTCAAAGACAAAGATAGGTGTGTCCCTCTTGTCAATGCCTGTACCTATCTGACCAGATGGGAATCTCTATTGCTTGTCTCGATATATACATACTCATACACACACACACACACACACACACACATGCCCAGTACTGTGTTAAACCAAAGCAAAATGAAACTCACTACACTGAGTGGATCTCAATGTCAATTGTTGCATAATATCAATTAGGAAGTTAAGGTCTAAATTCACTCAAATAATGAGAATGAAATAGTGCACAGAGAGGCAGGCTAAGATGGTAGACAGACTTAGTTTTTTAAGGTTACAAATAAAAGAATTTACTACTACATTCTCCATGTATTAGAGAACTGTCTAATAAGCTTATTCTATCTAAACAGGGACATTTTATGACAATAATGGACAAATATTTTTCTTCATCCAAAAACTTATTGAAATTGCATATGTTACCTTTTGTAAATAGAAATTCTCTTTTTATTTAATAATTTGGAAAATTTTCTTTATAAAAACTATATAAACCTCCTGATTTTTATCATTGATAAATATGTATGTAATTTAACTCTAGTAGCATTTCTGTTATAATTTTTACACCTATTAGTGCGAAAACATTTGCTATTATGTAATGATACTCACTGTACCATTACAGACAAAACTGTAAATCAAAGGGTCCAGGTCAAAAATGAAAAGAAAGCCATGGTACTGAAACCTAGGATTAACACACCATGTGTTCTGTCCACATCCTGCATTAATGGAAGTAGTATTTTAAAAATAATAATAATTTGCTACAGTTAAAGACTAATGAATGCTTAACAGAGAAAAATCTGACAAAAGTTGGCAAAAGTTAAAAATCTATTTTAACTGAACTTTTATCACTGTTTTAAAATATTACCATCAATGAAAATGTTAGAGGTAAAATTTCACTGGGCATTCCTGTAGTTACTGTGCTATTTTATCCTTTGTTAACTATACTTGAATTATGCTTTTTATAACCCATCTGGTAGATTTGTAATTATAATTTATTGGCTTATGGACTTTCTTCATTGAAGCCATTTGACCTTATCTTTATTGAGACCTCACTTACTAAATACACTGAAAACGTCGATAGGCTTTGCTTCTGAGAGATAGTCTTGCTTTAATCTATTTCTCTCTGGCCATTGTTCTTAGAGTGTTTCCTTTACATTGACTCCAACTTTCATTAGTTCCCTTGAGTTCCATATCTGATCCCTTGTTTTTTCCATATGCCTCAAGATATTATGGACTGGATTATTTTTGTCCCACAACCCTTCTTTTTCCCATAAGAAAGTATGTAAAGTTAATCACAGACTAGGTAGGGGTGCAACTGTAAGAAGTAGTAAGAGGAGGGAAGGGCTAAAATGTTTTCACCATAGGACGTGATGCCTGAAGAGAAATATCCCCACAATTGAGGAATACAACACCATTTTTCTGTTTTATTTCTGATACACACATTTTTCCTGTGTCCTAATTTCTATTACTATTACTTTTCTTGCATGGCTTTTCTCAAACTGCATATTAAAATTAAGGGAAGAAGGATTAGGGCTTTGAAGTCTGTTCTACATTTCACTTCTGGCTTGTCTCGTTATGTCGGAACAGTGCAGTGGTTGAGAGGTTGCAATCTGGGTTGAATCTCGGCTCCACAATTTTCAAGTTGTGTACTTAATCCCTCTTCCACCTGCAAAATAGGAATATAATTTATAGCTACCTCATCATTTTGTGGAGATGATTTTTAAGTAAGTACCTGATAACGCCTTTATTTTGAGCTCTTCTGGATCTCTTTCTATTGTTGGTGTTTTCTCTAAGAGCAATGGAGGAACCAGATACTGGTATTACCCTTTAAGCTTGAATATCCAGCCATGTCTTAGCTTTTCTGTTATATCCACCAATCAATTTCCTTCTTAATTAAGTCAATATCATTTAAGGATTCGTATAATTTATAGCAAAAAATTGTCTTAATTGTTGAAATATCAATGAGATTTAACTTCAGTTAGAGAAGATATTCTTCCCCAAAAAAATAACCATGATGAAAGCTGAATGGAATCAAAATTTATCCTGTGGGACCGTACCTAAAGACCTGAATGACCTACTTCAGAATGGAACTACCAGAAATAATGCAAATGTTAAAAAAAAAAAAAAAAAAAAAAAAGTCTTCACGGGTAGTAAGCCAGGTGATTAACTACAACCTTCTCTAATTATTTTGATTTTCATGCCTCACAACATGTCCTGTTCTGTCACCTGAGCACTAATTCCATCTCAGACAGTTCTTTGTTTCTTTTTTTCCCTTATTTCTAACTGGTTGATTCATCTGGTAATAATTACAGTGCCCTCTGACTAATACCATTTGCCCTATTTTGGTAAAATGGTTAGGTAAATTTTCATCTTGTTAGTTATCTGATGGGGATAAATATATATACAGAGAACACATAGATAGGATACTGATCTCAATTTGAGCATCAAGGTCAGATTCTCAAAAATGATAACTATTTTAATCTGCTTAAGAGTAATTTATTACCTTCAAAGGTGAAACCAGGAAAAAAATTCTCTTTTTCTAAAAATATGGGCCATGAAAAAGAATATAGATACCCAAATATGAGGAAAACAGAAGAGTCATATAATGCCACCTTTTTCTGACCCACAAAACTAGTGCATACACAAAATGAATTGAGAGCCCCACTTGGGGCAGGGGAGACTATACTCTAATGACAGAGGTGGGTACAGTCGATATCCCTATAGACTTTGGGTCTTCGAAGAATCCTGGATCTGCCTCCTCCATCCAGGGGCAGGACAATTCTGTCAGAGATTCCAGAAATGAAACAGTAGCCTTCACCAGACATAGCGTCCTGGGACTAACTTGGGATGGTACAACCTTTTATTGAGAAGGCCCAGCACTCATAGTGCATACCATACATAGACAAATCTCCCAGGGATTTTTTGCAAGTTATATCAGTATAAATCCAAATGTTTTTTTTACAGTTCAAAAACCAATTTCCCTAACTCAATCTATTGCAAGACATAAATATGCACCATTTGGATTATTACTATCCTTACATTAACAAATTTAAAGGGCAATTTAGGGAAAAAAGAGAGTAATTTTCATAATATTTGCTTTGAGGATACTGACTCCACAGAAATGAGCATTCCCATAGAATCTTAGCAATAATAATAGTAGCAACAAAACAACAGTGAAGAGTCATGTGATTCAAAGGGCAGAGACAAGTAGCCCAGGCAATGTGAATGACATATGTAAAAACTTTGAAAAAAGACTGAGTTCAGTATCTGAAGTCTTTATCTCATGGTGATGCATTGTGGAAATAATTGTTAAAAATACAGAGAAGTGTTGGGGGGGGGTGCAATTTAAGAGGGGATTGTTTTTCTCATTCATTTCCTTCTCAAAATATGTTGGAGTGTCCCGACCCACGGGACGATCAACTGGGGCTCAGGACCTGTGAAGAAAAGAATGGTATGGGACAAGAGACGCGAAGAATGACAGCAAGACAGGATTCTGATCAAGCTGCAAAAGTTTATTGAAGAAGCAGGGTATATATACTCTAAAGGAGGAGGGTGTGGATTGGTGGACCTAAGGACGGGTGGTGGCCTGGGATTGGTGGCCACTGTTGCTAGGG
>JAQZBX010108506.1:0-10543 GCA_029593785.1 Cabassous unicinctus
CCACCCCCCAGACATGGTCAAGTCCCAATCTCCCCCATCCTGTGGGCGTGAACCCATTTGTAAATAGGAGCTTTGAAGATGTTAGATAAGAGGGGGCCAGACTCACTGAAGGCCTTCGTCCAGCAGGGCTGAAGTCCTCGTAAGCAGAGGAGATTGGACATGGAAGTCAGGAGGGGGAGACCTCGCCATGTGAGCTTGCTGTGACCTTGCCGTGCAACCCCGCCATGTGACAGAGGCACTACTGCATCTACAAGCTAAGGAGCCCCAATGATTGTGAAAGGCAGCTACAGACTCTGGGAGCAAGCCTGGCCTGGAGACCCCGTGGTGTTGGACCTCCAGCCTCCAAAACCGGGAGACCATAAATTCCTGTTGCTCAGCCAAGCATAGTGTGCTCTTTGTCACAGCAGCTCTGGCAGACTGAGACAAATGCCCACCCTGCAACTTGAGCTATTCAGGAGAGAACCACAGAGGTGGGTCCACACCCTTCTCCTGGGGAGAAGAGCAGTGAAGAGACTAATACGGAAAGATGAGCATGAAAACTGCCAAGGAGGAACTAGAACGGGGCAGCCTGAGGGAGCGGGGCTGAGGGCAGCTCTGGACTGGGGGTCAGTGAGGAGCTTACCAAGAGATGCTATGTAAGCTGAGGCTTGCCTGAGAAGACTGAGGCAGCCAGGAGATTCCAGATGGTTCTCTGGGGTTGAGGACTGCGTGGGAGGCTCACGGCACACAGTGTGCTCTTTGCTTTGGAGGCGTGGTCCAGTTCCGCGTGCCCATCATATCCCTCCCGCTGTCAGTTGTGGGATCCTGGGCAAATCTGCATGTCTCTATGGGCCTCTCATCTCTAAAATGGGGTCGATGATAGTTGTTTGCTTAATTCTCAGGTCTGTTATGAGAATCAAATGCAGACAGCACATCCTCACAACAGATAAAATGTTGTCTTGGGTCAATTCCCTAAAATCAAGTCCTGAGACAAGGCGTTGGTTCTCCCAAAAAATCAAATAAAGGAAAGTTTGGAGGGGGGGCGCCCTGAAGATGCTATCAGTTAAGACGAGGCCAGGCTGGACCAGGGCGGCCAGTGGCCTTCTAAGGAGAGGATATTTGGGCTCCGACAGAGACACAGAGAGGAGAGCCATGTGATGGACGCGGAGAGTGAGCGATGCCAAAGTCAAAGAATGCCAAGGATGGCCAGAAAACAGCAGAAGCTGGAGATGCAAGGGCGTCTCCTCCCCTCCAGAACTCAGGGCTCGCCTTGGCTTTGGACTTCTGGCCTCCAGAGCTGGGAGATGACGGGTTTCTGTGTCTGAAGCCCCCAGCCTGCAGCCCACTGTTACAGCCGCCCTGGGGAGCCGTGGCAGAGCCCAGTCCAGCCTGGCTCCCAGGGGAGCGGACGCCCGGGTGGGGGTGGAGTGAAAGGAGAGGTGGGCAGGACCAAGAGCTCAGGCTCAGGCTCAGGCGTGAGAGCCTCCCGGGTGTGCTGGGCTGGCACCTGGCCTACGACTACCTGAGCAGGATGGAGAGTTGTGCAGAGGAGTGGACAGAGCACACACCCAGCCGGGCACACCAGGCTAGCTGGGCCAAGAGCAGCCCTTGGCATTTTTTGGTGGATCCTCCAGATCAGGCATGAGCAGCTGCGGAGCCCAGGGCGGTCCACGTCTGGGCTGGACGGGCCTGGAGAGGTGTCCTTTCTTCACCTGCATGTCCGGTACCTTCTGCAAGCCCCTGGCTGCCTCCCTGGGTGTGTCCTGCTTGGGATGCTCCTGTCCCGGGCTCCCAGGGGGCGGAAGGCTGGGGGACGGTAGGGGAGAGGTCAGAGGAAGGGGTAGGGAACAGCACTCAGCGGGCTTTTTCCCAAATCCAGGTAGGAGGAGATGGGAACCTGGACGGGGATGTGGGAGAGGGATGAGGACACAGATCAGAGTATTGAAGAGGCAATGTAGGTCAGACTTGAAGCCAGGTTGGAAATGGTCTTTAAAGAAGAGTGAAGAATTGGGGCAGCCACATCTCAGAGTTCGGGTGCTGCGACACGGGCCCCGGCAGCTATGAGGGCTGAGGCATGAAGCCCAAAAGGCTGGCCGCGGCTTCTGCAGGAGATTCTCTGTGCAGGAGAGCCCCGTGCCTAGAGCCCCCAAAGCCGAGAAGGTCAGCAAGGGCAGGGTGGGGCTCTGGTTCCTTGAGAAAACCCACGGCGGTCCTTCCCATCTCCAATCTTGTTGGAAACAATTTTCACCTTGCAAGGAGACGGCACAGGCCATCGCTGAATTGCCCTTCAATCCAGAAGACCCTGCAGTTTTCCCAGTCTCCTCTGGAAACACAAGTTCCCATTTTCTAGGGCTGCAAGGAAGTCCTGCTTGTTTGAGGGCTGTGGCGTCCCGGGATCTGGACGTGCGAAGCTCTGCTGCCCACACATCACATTTTCCTTGCAGAGTGCATGCGCTTTGTTACTTGGGAGAAGTTAAATGAAGACCTTATTACTCCAAATAAAGATAGTGGCTGAATCTTTAAAATTCCTTTAATAGTGCTGCTACTTTGCTCTTTCAAATGTTATTTTGGAAATGTATAACTGCAAGAGACAGTGTTACTGCCAAGCAGCTCTTCTGCCAAACAAGACGGGGCTGGGGAGCTAGCAGGGCACAAAGCTCATCTCTGTGACGTGTGTCACTGAGCATCTACAGCTCCCATCCTGGCCTGGCCTGCGTCTCCCTCTTGGAATGGGGCAGAGTGGGGCTGCCTGTCCCCAGGCCGTCCAATTCTGTGCCGTGTTTCTCTGAAAGACGGGCCCTTTGCCACTCAGAAAAGGGCGTGTGGATAGTGGAGAGCAGTGAATCAAAGGGAAAGAAGCAGAAGGGGGGGCACAAATACAACGGTGGCAGCCACTTGGGGAGTGCTAATTACAAGTTCTGAGGAGTCCAAGGTCTCAGTGGAGGAGGGAAGAGGCAGCCGAGGAAAAGGAGGAGAAGGTAACAAGGGAGAAGGAACGGAAAGAATCAGGGGAAACTGAGCCGCTGCAATAGCCTGTAGGGTGTAGTCAGAAAAAGAAAGAGTGCGGTGCTGTGAAGAGTGCAAGCCTGATAAGGGACGGGTGGTAAGGAGAGGAGAGGAAGGCAGAGCGAGAGAGGAGCCCTGGGGCTTCCTCCTCCTTCCCAGGAGGGTGGGAGAGAGGAAACGAGAACAGGCAGGGAAGAGAGAATGAGCACACCAACGCTCAGGAAGGAAGAAAATAAAGCAAAAGATGATTCAGAACATCAAGCCACAGACGGGAAAATTAAAGCACATAAAATAGTTACCATTTGGCTTCGTGGCTGCCATACACGCGTGCGGCTGGAGATGCAGTCTCGAGTTAGACCCCCTTTCCCTCCCAAGCAGCCAGCTCGGGCGATTTGGTAAATGGGCGCTGAATGCAGACTTCATTTTTTCACATTCCATTAATGTTTCGTTTCTAACACACTTTTTAGTATAAATTTAAAAACAAAATGGAATTGGGTCTCCATCATTATTCTCTATTAAGAGGAAAATGAAAGTGCGTCTCGGTTTACAATCGGGGCTCTGAAGAGGCCTCCAGCCCTTGGGACAGTGGCTTTCCTCCTGCATCCTGCTCTCTGGCCCTGTCCTCCCCTACTTACCCTGCTCCAGAGAGGCATCTCTGTCCCTGGCACTGCCTGCCGACCCAGCCCTCGGCACTCTGCTCCTGAAATGCCGCGGGGTGGTCTTTGGGTGCTGGAATCCCTGTCCCCATAAACCACTTGCACCTACATGCAAAGCTCGCGCACATTGCATTTTCGATATCTATATGAAGTGGTGATAATAAGCTATGCGCTGTAAATTCCCAGAGAATCGACTGCAAGAACATACACCAACCTGTCCATGGCGATTGCCTGTGGAGACAGGAGAGGTTGGGAGTGGGGTTGAAGGGCATTGCCAGTTCCTCTCTCTCCCTCTATCCAAATTTGTTCTACCACAGCAAGGAAACAGTCACACATCTCATGTAATATTAAAAAGAGCAAACAAAGGCTAGGGACGATCACTGATTCCTTCAGCAGACATCATTTGGGCACCGTCTCCACATCATCCCCGCTAGAGGGTGGGAAAGTAAAGCAGCAGGTGCAGCCCTACCCTCCTGGGGCTCACAGGCCAGCAGGAATGTGGGCGAGGATGACGAGGGGCATGGAGTAGCACAGGAGGCTGGTGCCAGGGTCTCCAGGAAGCCCAGTGCTGGCGGCGGGGAATTCCTAGCTTACAATGGCGGGCATTTTTTGAGGGTGCACTTCAATGCAGGCTGTGCTCGCGTGTTAATTCATTTAGCCACCATTACATTTAATCGTCCCCAGGGAGGTGTTATTTTTATCCCCATTGTCCACCTCCTGGAGGCAGAAAGCAGGGTCAGCCAGGTGACGGAGCACAGGTGGAGGGTGGGTAGGGGATTCCTGTAGAGGCTGGAGGTGAGATGATGGAGAGAGAAGGGCCATGTGGCTGGAGCTGGGTGAGGAGCTGGGGAGGGGACAGATGGAGACCACCCGGCTGGTGCTTTTGGGTAATGTTTAGGATTTTAAAAAGAAGCATGCGACTGTGGTGTGGAGTGGTTTAGACAAAGGCAGGAACTGCTGGCAGGTAGGCGCGTGTGTGGGGCTGAAAACAAACGGTGGTGGCCGGGAGATGGGATGGAGCAGACCGCCTCCAGGTGTGGGATGGAGGGGACTGGCAGGACTTGGTGGGGGCTGAGCAGGCTGAGAGGGGGCAGGTGACTATGATTCTTGATTTCTGGCAAGAAGGAGTGGGTGGACGGTGGTGACTTTTGCCAAGAGTGGGGAGCCCTGGGAAGACTGGGAGTTCAGTTTTAGATCGGTTACATCTGAGATGACCACGAGCCTTCCAAGTGCGGATGGCGAATCAGAACAGGATTCTGTGGGCTTGGAGCACCGGTGATGGATCAAGGTGAGAAATGGGAATTTGGGAGCCACAAATGTATAGTTTATGAAATTTCTACACTGGGATTGTGGAAGGAGAGTATGCAGCACCGCACTATCCAGTGCCACAGGTGCCAGCCACACGTGGCTGTTTACATTAAAATTAATTAAAATTTAATGATAAATTCTGTTCCTCCCTCATGCTGGCCATGTGTGCAGAATAGGACATTTCCGTCATCCCAGTGAACAGGGCTGGGGCACAGGGGGAGAGGAGACGGGAGGGGAGTAAGGGTGAAAGCCGGGTGAGTGCCCTCTTAGAGGCAGAGAGAAAAGGGGCACCAACGAGCAGCTTTGAGAATGAGAGCCTGAGAAGTAGGAGGGAGGTAAGGAGAATGTGGGGCTCTAGACGCTGAAAGAATGGGATTTTAGGAAAGCAGCAGTGGGGAAATGTGCTGAGTAGTGTTCAGAGGTTAAAAATGAGAAAGGGATTATAAATTGTCCTTTGGATTTGTAACAGCTGTGGTGACCTTGGTACACTCAGTCTCGATGCAATGGGCTGTGGAGGGGATGATAGATGATGAAGTGGAGGCATGCATTGCCACCTCATTACAAGTCAGAAAATCAAGCTCCACAAGGTGAAGCAACTTTCCCCAAGCTATGGTCAGAAAGCAGCAGAGTGGGGATTGAACCAACCCTGCCTGCCACCAAAGTGCATGCTTCAGCCACTGCACAAGAGCACATCCTATTGACAAGGTTCCCCAATGTGCCAGCCGTGGTACCTGGATCCTGTGCTCTTGGAAGCCCATGGCTGGAACTGACTGAGCACCTGCATCTGTGGGGCCAGAGCTGGAGAGGGACATCCTTCCAGAGATATCAGGGCACCAAGAAGCAGAGGGCAGCCAAACCGAAACTGTAGAGCAAGCTGTGGGTTAGACACTTTAGAAACCAAGGCAGGGGCCTGAGCAGAGGAGCTGGGGTAGGAGCAGGGCAAGGGTCAGCTTACAGGGGGGATTGGGATCCAGTGAGTGACCTTTTGAAGATGAAGAACGAGAGAAGGATGGCTCAGAACCTCTGTTGTGGGACAGCCTTAATGGGCAGCCGTGACTTCCTCCTCCTTATGACCCTTGCAATCTGTGGCCAGGGTGGACCTGGCTCCTTGTGTGGCTGAAGCAGGGCCAATCCCTGAGAGGTGGGGTCCCGGCTTCCCTGCTCCTGTGGGAAGCAATAGCCTGCTCAGCTGGGTTTGACCTAAGGCGCCAGCGCATTGTTAGCCATCAGCACATGCTAATTTTAGTTTGCTCACTGGAACATACGATTGGCCTCATTTCCACTCCTCTGAGCAGGGTGACAATGCTTATTTTCTCCATACAAAGTCTGTAAGTCACAGGGAGCAATTTTTTTTTCTGAGGAGTACTGGCAAGACATAATCTTCTCCTCCCTCCCCATGTCCATTGTGTTTGTGCCCACATGCACTACTTCCTCTAGTGCTTTCTTCCAGAGCTGCTCAAGGGCCTTACTGTTCCAGCAAGGAAAGAGAGCAGGAGGTGGCTCCACTGTGGTCAGCCTTTTTTCTTGCTGCAATCACAAAAAGAACATTGGGTTGGGTGCTTCCTCCAGGCTGGCACATCTCAATAACAGTCCTGTGGGGCAAACATTAGTACCCCCACTTTGCAGATAAACTGAGGCTCAGAAATACTGGAATGACCCCAAGATCCACGACTATTGCTTTCTAATGAGAGGGTCCCTATGTCTACCAGGGAAAAGGAGTTAAGTCATTCCCCAAATAGAATCCAGGGGCTGCAGAGAGCGATGAATGGTCTGAGCTTTGCTCCTACTGACATAGAATCCGAGGCTCATCTCTTGGCCTCTCTGGACACCTGGTTTTCCTGTTGTGGAGTAGAAAGAACACAGGGCTGCCATCTGTCCAGGTCATGGGAGTTGTGATGCTCTTGGTCAAGTCAAGAATCTCTGAACCATTTTGTATTCTGTCATCTTATCTGCACGTGGAACCAGCAACATGAGCTCAGGTTACGTTCAGAAAGATGGGAGGAGAAACCTGGCAGCGTGCAGTGGAGCAAGGCCACTCCTCTCATTGCATGAGCTTAAAGGTGTATCTCCACCTCTGGCAGCCCCTGTCTGCCTCTGGAGAGAGCCCACTCTGGATGTGGGAGAGGGGGCACCAAGTCTTGCCTGCCACCCTGTGAGGACTAGACTCGGTTCTTCCCATCTGTGCGGCCTAACACTTGCCTCCCTGATATTCAGACTGCTAGTCTAAGACACGGTGGCCTCCAAGCCACACCCACCCTGCTCAGCTCATTTCTTCCAATCCCACTCACACAGAGGTTCCACTGGGCTCTCAGAGTGACTACATGTTGGACAGGCACCCGTTTCCAGGGAGCAAAAATCATTTAACAGCTCTAATCTCCGGTCTGCTGGTTTCATTATTTAAACCAAAATGAAATGTGACCCAGAGTGAGAAAAAAGACCAAGTATGCAGCTGAGAGCTGTAATGAGGCATTTACAGCCTAGTTGAGAGATGCCATGTCCCTTCATGAGAAAGGATCAGGAATGCCCCCAGGTGGGAAGGAAACATAAATGACTATTGCCAAAGCTAGCCAGTGGGAAATCTAACAATAATGGTACATTTTGGAGAGAACAAATCAACTCCCACATTATTCCGATTACAGTGGTCCGGAGCTGGAGGCATGGCGTTTGCAGCCTGCCAGCTAATTATCATGCCATTCTCATTCCAAGCCCAGGAAGACTTTTTAATCAGCCCCTAAGAAGAAATACAGGATACTTTTCAGATCAGCCAAGAGGGCTAGGCAGAAACCGTTGGGTGGGGTACATGTTCCATAAAGGAAGGGGTAGACTTGGGCAGTCCTGAGGAGGCCGATCCCAGGGAAGCAAGCTTAGGCCTCTCCTGGAAGGTGGGGCAGAGGCGCTCCAGAGATGGAGTAGTGGTGAGACCACCTAGCCATGGGCACAAAAATTGGGATCTGAGGTCAGGAGGAGCAAAGCCAGTAATCAGGGAGGCTGGGGAGGAAAAGCCAACCCCAGCCCATTTTTGCCATCAGGCTCTGCTACTAGCCTTCCATCCTAACTGGCCCTCAGGAATCCTCTGCCTTCCCACGTTCCATTCCCTACTGCTTTCATTACATCTGCTTCATGATTTTTCCCTCCTTCTTTCCTATCCCAGTACAAGCCCATCTTTTAGAGTCCATCTCAATTTCCTCCTTCTAGGGTATAAAAATTTTTTATAATGCTATTGATGATAGTGGTGATGGTGGTGGTAATGATGAGGATGATGGTGATGATGATGGTGGTGCTATGGTGGTGATGAAGGTGATGGTGATGATGGTGGTGATGATGATGATGGTGATGATGGTGATGAGGATGATGGTGATGATGATGGTGGTGATATGGTGGTGATGAAGGTGATGGTGATGATGATGGTGGTGATGATGGTGGTGATATGGTGGTGATGATGGTGATGATGATGATGGTGGTGGTGATGATGATGGTGGTGATGATGGTGATCGTGATTATGGCAATCATGATGACAATTATGATGATATTATTTACTATATCCCCAACACTTTCCTTGACAGGCATAGCATGTATTAATTCATTTAATCCTATGAGTCCCATGATGTAGGTATTATCATCATCCTCATTTCACAGGTGAGAAAACAGATGCCCATAAAGGCTAGCGTCCACATTCCCCTACCCCTCAGCATGAGTGTCTGCTTCCTGCTCTGATGACCTCTGTCACTGAGCACTTGCTTAGCTGTGAGCTGCCTCCCATTCTGAGACTCAGAAGGTTCACTTACATCTCCTGTGGCCCTTCCACTTTGGGTTCATTTATGCCTTTCTCACCACTGGCCTGTCCGATGTCCTGGCCACATGCTGTGCTTTCTTACAGAAGATACTCAAGCAATATGTGGGGATTTTGGTGAACAGAAGAAGCTGGGAGAGGAAAGGGGGACTTGGGGAGAGGAAAGGGGACAGGCAATTGGACACGGGGGTCCATGGTTCCTACAAGTATTCAAAAGACACAGGGGAATGGGGTGGGGATTGCTGCTGGAACCCGGTGTGCGGAGGGCAGCTCTGAGCCTTCCCTGCAGGGGAGAAGTCTCCTTCCTTCCGCTGGATTCTCTGCCTTGCCCACCAGCCGGTCTGGTGCTTCTGAGAGTGTTTGTGTGTACCTTCCTGAGCGGTGTCCCTGGAATGTTCTCGTGAAATACTTCAGTGCCTCCTCCCTGGGGACACCAGGACTTCTGAGAGAGATGGAAAAGAACCATTTATTTTTCCTTCCTAAAAACCACTGGCAGCTTTTCATGCCCAGGCTGACAAGGACATGTCTAGTTAGGCATCGCAAAGCTGAGGAAATCATGGACGCGGGGCTGGGTAGCTGCTGGGGTCGTCTCCTCCAGGAACACAAGTTGCCGCCTCGCTGGGATTGTAGGTGAAAATCACTCAAAGCCAGACAGACAGATGAAACATTCATTTTTAAATTTATTTCACACACACTTACAGAGCAATCTTTACCTGCCAGACACTATTCTCAGCACTTAAAGGTACCGACTCATCGAATGCTCAGAACAACCCTACGAGAGACACTATTATCAACCCCATCTTCCAGGAGAAGAGACTGGGGACCAGAAAGGTCCACTCCTAGGGCCACAGAGCCTTCAAGTGGCCAAGCCGAGCCTGGGACCCAGAGCCTGGCAGCCGAGCTCCAGAACCTGCTCTTAACCACTCCTTAGGGAGGGCTAGCTTCTATTTTAATTATTTTTGCTATATATTAAATTCATTCTTTTAAATATTGTCATATAGACTTTTATTCCTTTAACTGGAAAGACGATACATTGGAGCATAATGAAAGGCCCAGAGAAATTATCACAAGAGGAGGGTCGATGTGATATCAGGGAGGCCCTACCGGCCCAGCTCCTGTTGTCCCAAAGAAGCCAGAGCCCGTGGAGAGGATCTGCAGCAGCTTAGAGCAGACTAGGAGGCTAGAAGAAAGGCGAAGGCTGTGATTTCCTCTTCTAATGAAGGTGAGGCTCGTGGAGTTGGCTCAGGTAGGACAGGTAGGAAGGGGTGGAGTCGGGGAGCCAGGCCTGCTCCCCGAGCATTTAGCATTCATCCCACCTCCTCGAGGACTTTTGCTCGCATCATGTTCTCCTAGAGTCACTTCTGCACACCAAGCCTTCGGGGGGGAGCAGTGTGGGGCCCCAGAGGGTCTGGCCAGGGACTGGGCTGGACAGGCCGCGAAGCCCTGGCTAGCTGGCACATTCTGTGAGTCTCAGCTCCTTATGTCCAGCCAGGCCCCTGGAGGACAGGGCATCTGTGGCTCCCTAGAGTCACGGAACACGATGACGGTCTCCAGGCACAGGTGACATCTGGGGAAACAGTGGACTTGGTTCCGCTCGAAGAGGCTTATTGGGCTGGGCTCGGAGGGGCTCGGGTTGGGGCAGGCTGGGCCTGATGGGCAGAGGTGGGGTGAGGACGTCCTGGAGGCTCGCTCACCTGGGGTGAGGCGGGGAGGAGCCCGGGAGGCAGGACATGAAGCCACAGGAGGCACCAGCCTTCCCGGGGATGGAGTCTGAACAGGAGAAGTGGGTGGAGGGCAGGATTCA
>JAQZBX010108507.1:0-10555 GCA_029593785.1 Cabassous unicinctus
CCCCCCCCCCCCAGCTATAGGGCCCCCTCCCACACCTACTTCAGGTCTCTGCAGAAATGTCACCTTCTAAGTGAAGCCTGTCCTGGGCCTTGCTGTCTAAAATTGCAACACCATCCCACTTATGTTCCCTATCCCCTTTCTTCCGTTAAACTCCTCTTTAATACCACCACTTCACATTCAGCATGCTTTCAATTCTTTATCTTATTTATTGTCTACCCCCATTAAAACATAATAAGCTCTAGAGCAGGAATTCTTAAGCTTTTTTTGTTCCACGACCCCTCTGCCAGTCAGGTGAAATGAATTGCTACTGTAATTTATTTGTTGCATACATTCGTAAGTGAAGGAAATGCTAGTTTCCAGTTAGAGGTCAGAGAAAATAAAAATAAGCTGATTTTTTTCAATTCAAGCTCACTGACCCCCTGAAATCTTTCCATGGACCTGGGGCCCATGGACCCCTGGTTAAGAGCCTCTGCTCTAGAGGGCAGGCGTTTTTGTGTTTTTGATCACTGTTGTCATCTGTGACTAGAACAGTGCTTGGCAGATGCAGACACTCAATATTTGCTGTGAAAGGATGAACTTATTGATAAAAAATGTTCTTCTGGGAACCCCCAGAGATCATCTTGCATACTACAAGGGAGCCAGGCCCGTAGAACAAAATCCAAATGCCCTGGCACAGAATTTAAGGGACCTCAGTGATCTGGCTGAAAACTTATTTTCCAGCCTCAGCTCTACCCAACCCCATTGCCCAGACACAGCTTACAGAACTCCCCAGCCAGGAAAAACCTGCCCCCTGCTCTAGCGTATATTTAGCCTTCAAAACCCAGGACCAATACAAGTTTTCCACAAGCCCTTGATGTGCTCGCACCATACCCACATACCCAGAGTTGGCATCTCTCTCCTGAGCATGGTCCCTCACTCCCAGGACACTTCCTTCAATACTCAATCCATTAAGTATCACTCTTGCAGAAGCCCTGGAGGGCAAGAACTGCTCTCATCCCAGCCCTGTATCTACCTGAAAGCTTTAATAAATGTTTGCTGACTGGCCCACATGGTAAGGCCTCCTTACCCATGCCCCCCTCGAGCGGCAAACATCTCGTGGAAAGGGAACTGGCGATGCAGATCCTTCTCAATCACATCCAGCCACTTGGGATCCCCAGGAGCCCGTTCCAGCTCCTGCAGTGGGAGAGCAGGGATTATCTCAGGATCTGGAGGAACTGACCCCACTCATACAGACAGGCCAACCCAAGGGCTGCACGCACCTCAAACTTGCCCGGGTTCTGCTCCAGGAGTTCCTTGCTATTGGACAGGTACTGCCAGGCCTTGGCCCTGAGGGAGGAGGGGATCCCCTTCCGGCAGCGCAGCTTCACCTAAGGCAGAGTGGCAGGCAAGGGGACTGCTTCAGGATCTGGCACAGCTTCCAAGCTTTTCCCAGGAGACCTCAAGTTCCCAGAGACACTCTTCCCACATCCCAGTAGGCTTGACTTCACTGAACTGGCCTGACTTGCTCTCTTTAGAGTGACTCCTCTCTCCCTAGGCCTAGGTACCACCTGCCTCAACGTGGTCCAGAGGACAGATACTGTCAGGTTACTGGGCATCCCCAGAGCATGTAAGTACTGATGCCCCACCTCCCACCCTGTCCATCACCCTACCCACCACTCAGCCCTCTCAAACCTTCTGGAAACGCCGTGACAGCCACTTATCCCAGTTACTGAACATCTCCAGCCACTTGAGCTCCCGCTGCCGAGCCACGTCCACAGGAATGGAACTCTCTCTGCAGGACAGGGGTGCATGGAAGGGATCAGTAGCAATAGTACAGAACCTGGATGACTGGGGGAACTGAAGCAAGTCACCTCCCCAGGCTCAAATGAGACTGGACATAAAAGCACTTTGTGGGCTAGCCAACACCAGAATGTCTGGCCACTTGGCCATCTCAAGGTCTTACATAGTGCACCACACTAAAAAAGCTTCCTTCCCTGTTGATTTGTGTTCAAATCCTGCTTCTGATACATCCAAGTTTAGGGGATATTTAAAAGCCAGACTTTGCATGAGACCTGGATCCAAGTCCTAGCATTACCACTAATTCATTGTGTGACCTTGGACAAGTCACTTACTTTCTCTGAGCCTCAGTTTCCTCATATGTTAGATGGAGAGAATAACAATACCTACCTGAAGGGGTTTATTGAGAGATCATCATGGGATAACACACAGCAGGGGCTCAATAAGCAATAAAATTATTATCCATAGAATAAAATGCAGAACAAATACACTTCTCTATCCTTAGAAGCAACTGTCTGAGTTTCCTCCTATCAGACACTTGAGAAACCATGGGCCACCTGCAATTCCCTCTATCTCCTCCTCTCTGAAATCACCCTGGATCCCCAGGTAATATGACGCTCTCCTTGCCTTTCTGCCCTGTTCTGTCAAAGTTTCACACTCAAGGTGCCCCATTAGTCTTGAAACAGTTACCTGTAAGAGCCAGAACCACAAGCTGAGTGGAATGGAAGAAAGAGCTTGGGTTTTAGAAATCAGACAGCTTGGGTTTTAGAAATAAGACACATGTGAGTTCAGATCCCAATTCTGTCCCTTAAAAGTTGGGGAAACCTGGCAAGTGATAACCTGAGTCTCTTCAACTGTAAAACAGAGATGTCACCATCTACATCACAAAGTTAAGGGAGGACTATGGAAAAATAAAGGGCCGTTAAATACAAGGGGCTCATTAAATGTTGGTTTCCTCTGTCCTAGAAGCATCTTAAACAAAGAGACCATCTCTCATTCATCTCTAGCATAAGTCAGTTCCAAACTCTAAGGGCAGAGACTTTTACTGCACTCGAGAAGGTCACAGCCCAGCAGGAGAGATAACTGCAATGTGGTGTGGGACATGCAATGTCAAAGACACACAGAAGAGGCACCTAATTGGAGTGAGAGCCGTGGCTATCAGGGAAGGCTTCCTGTAGGAGGGGACATCTGAGTTAAGACATGAAGGATGAGTAGTATTTAGTGGGCAAAGAAGGGAGAGAGAGGCATTCCTGTCAGGCAGGACAGACTGAGCATGAAGGGGGATGGACTACAATCAGTTCAACAGGACCACAGTCTAGAGTGCCTGGTAAGGAGTGGTGGGAGAGAAGACGAGAGAGCCCAGCAGAACCAGAAAACAAGCAGCCTGGGTGCAGGCTCAAGAGCTTGGACTTTATCCTGTGGCAGTGGGGAGCCACTAAAAGCTTTGAAGATGACGTGTGCCATGGTCAGCCCTGCCTCAGAGGTAGCCTCCTTGGGCACAGAAGAGGGATTTCAGAGGACAAAGTTATAAAGCAGAGAAATAGCACCCAGCCCAGTGCCTGGCACACAAGAGGCTCAAAAAATTGAATTCAATCCAAGTTCCTTAGGGCAGTGTGGTATTGAGGAGAGACCCTTTAGGGTCACAGAGCTCTAGGCTCTGATGCAGACTATTTAAGAGGTCCAATTCAAGCAACTGCTCTCATCCTGTTTCTTTGTCTATAAATTGGGTACAATGATGCATCCTCGTGCATGGGAAAGCCCCAGGGTCAAACTTCAGTTGCTTTTCCCATATAGGATCACGGATGTTGATGCTTAATCAAAGGTTTCCTGATTTTTTTTGGGGGGGTAGATTCTAAACCTTGCCTGGAATACCCTCTCACAGGTCATCCCCCTGTCCCCAACACACACAGCCATAACCAAATCCGGCTCCTTCTCCATTCTCATCAGCTTCAGCTGAATCCCAAGCTGGGCAAAAGATTCCTTCCCTGAGGCACTCACAAAACCCTGTGCGCCGAAACCTAACACATTATGTTGAAACCAACGGTCTAAGCATTCCCTACCCTCCCCCCCAGAAGCTGCTTGAAAATACTATTCCATCCGCACAAAGTCTGGCTTCTGGGGACTCAGGGGATGCTGCAGGCTAAACTGACCTGCAGGCTAAAGGGCCACAAGCCCCAGGAGCAGGATCCAGAGAGAGGGAAGGAAGAAGCCAGAGGCCATCACACCCCTACCTCAGGAGTGACTCAGGCCCCCGAGGGAACTAGGAGAGAGTAAAGCCTGCAGGGGAGATGAGGAAATGGGGAAGAGGCCTCCCCGCCCTCTTTCCTTCATCAGTGAAGACACAAGATACTGCCCTTCTCTGTTTGGCAGAGGAGCACTGCCTTCAGGGTCTCCCCTCCATCAACGGGACTCCTCTACTTCACCAAGCCAGCAAACCCAGGGCCATGGTGGGGGATTGCCAGGTATCCCATTCCCACCCATCACCCTGTGGTGCCTCGAAGGATGCAGGGGCTGCCAGAGTCTGGGCAAGGTGTATCGCCTCCCCCTCCCCCAACCTCTGCTACCCTGAGGCAGTCCCCCCTGGGTGCCCAGTGGTTACTCACAGGCTGCCTGAATACTGGCTGCCCCCCAGGAAGCCATACTTGTCCGTCTTCCGCAGGGCCAGCCCGTTGATCTCCGAGTCTGAACCCATGGAACTCACATCATCTGCCAGGGACTCCAAGGTCCCAGACATGAGGCTCACAGAGTCCAAGTAGCTCAGAGTGTCCAGGGCCTGCCCTCGAGGCCCAGGGATGCCGGGTCCCAGGCTGGACAGGGAGCCCAGGTCCTGAGAGCTATCAGCAGGCTCCGGAGCAGGGGTCACCGTTACCATGGCTACCATAGCCTCACGTGGCCCTGGAGGGCCTGTTCCGGGTCCGGAAGGGTCCTCAGGAGCCTGTCCTGCTGATGCTGATGTTCCTGCTGCAGCTCCATGTCCACTTGTCACCGGTCCTGCTGTGACTGCTGCAGCCCTTGCGGTCACTCCTGAGGCCACTGTGGTTCCCGGCTTGGGGGCAAGCGGGGGTTTGGCAGTCAAGGCCCCAGGAGCCGTTCTGGAAGGGGTCCTGGTGGGGGTCGCGGTGGGGGTACCTGGTCCAGGGGCCGGAGAGATTTGCGCCTCCTCCGTCTTCGGAGAGTCCGCCCCGGGGGCCAGAGCCACCGAAGTCCCATCTCCTGCCATTGCCGCGGGCACGGGAGACTCCGGGCCCGGGGGGACATGCGCCGGCGGGGCTGCAGGCGAGGCCTCCAGAGTCAGCACCACCACCGTGCTGCCTGGTACCGCCGGGTCCGGAGCCGGAGCCGGGTCTAGAGTCTGGGTTGACCCCGGGCCCCAGGCGGGCCGCGCCTCCCCAGGGGCCACTAGGGTGACCGGGGCCGATATGGCCGTGGTCACTGGCGGTCCCGGAGCCACCACCACGACGGGCCCGGTCCGGGAGCCCCGGGGAGGCGGCGAGGGGGCCGCGGGGACGCCATGGCGGCGCGGCGGGGCCACCAGGGGCGCCGGGCCCGTCTCCATGGCCGCGGGCCGCCCCTCACATCCCCCCGCCGGGGCGGCCGCAGAAGGCACCGCCCCTCAGGCGGCCCCGCGGCGCCCGCCGGGGAAGAGGAGAGGGCGAAGGGCGCGGCCCGGCGCGCGCCGGGGGCGGCGCGCGGGCGGCCGCGGGGACCGCGGGGGCGGGGCAGGGGTCCGGCGGCGCCTGGCGCGGGAGACTCGCTCGAGCCCTCTAGGCCCCTCGCCCTCTCTCGCCGCCGCCCCCCTCCCTCCCGCTTCAGGCGAGCTGCCGACCTGGCGCCTGCGCACACGCTCCAACGCCGGGCTCGGCGGCCAGCGTTTCGACGTTTCACGCCTGCGCGCGGGCCGTCCCATCGCGCCCCTTTTTCCTCCCGCTTCGTCAGAGGGCTTGCACGAATAACAGGAGAGAGGGAACTGGGTTTCTGCCAATCGCTGGAAGGGTGGGTGGGGTTGGAGGTGGGAAAGGGGTGGGTAATCGAGAAAGAGGAAACGGAGAAGGCGGGGAGCAAAAAGACCAATCAAAGGGCGGAGTGAAGACGCGAGAAGGCGGGACAAAAGAGGTGGCCAATAGGAAAGCGGGAGCTTAGACCTTCTGACCAATAGAGACGGCAGAAGAGTGAATGACTGCGGAAGGGCGGGGAAGGAGGTGGGAACTGCGCGAATAAGAGGCGGGGCCTGGGAGACAACCCCCTCCCCTGCTAAAAGGAACAGTTAAAAGGGAGCCAATGAAAAGGGACATAGGCGGAGATAAATTTGACAGACAGGCATGTCTATTTGGGCGGTGACAGACAGCATCCGCAGTCAATAAGAAGAGCTGAGGAATTCTTAGGTCTCCCAAGATGGTCAGGAAAGAATGACAACTGGGAGGAGGCTTGAGGGGGCGGGCCAAGCTTGCGACTGAAATGCCTCTTCAGCCAATGATTGCGTTCTGTCTCTTCAGCAACAGGGGAGGCACAGGGGAGGAAGACGGACAGCTGTCTCGGCCAGTGGCAGCACCGAAATGGCAGGGGTGCTACCAGCAGGAGGTGCCAGCCTGGGGATAGTCGGTGACAACCGGCGACAAGCGCAGGAGGGGGGTGACAGTTGGGGACAGCGCGGAAAGGGGCCGGGGGGATGAACACACACTTAGCCAGTAAGAGAAGGGCACTGCCCTTCCTGAGTCCTCTCTGGGGTCCCGTTCTCCATCCAGCTGCTTAGGATCCCCACTCTGGTAGTCTCTGGAACCCTGAGTCCCACCGCAGACCCAGTGCTCTGAAGCCTGATCCAGTCCCTTCACCCTTCACTCTGTCTCTATTTCTCCAGTCCCGGCCCCCAACCAATCCCAACGTTCCAAGCCTAGGCAACTATAAGCAGAGTCCCTAAATCTCCTAAACAACCCATCTCTCTGGGGCTCTATTTCCTGCAGGAATCCCAAGCCCCAAGTCCCTCTTTTCAGCCCCCCATTTATCTGAGCTCTTCCCCAGAACCCAGACTCCATTTCCTCAGACTTCACCCCTCTGAGAGCCACCCTCTCATTCTCCATTCTAATCCATGAATCCCCAATACCCTGAACTCCCCTATCTAGGCTCCTATTCTAGGGAGCCAGGACCCCCATCCCATCAACCCCTTTCCCCCCAATGCCACATGTCTCTGTGCCCCTCATTTCCTGCTGAGAGCACAAGACCCCAATTCCACGGGTCCCTCTGGCTGCCCTTGACCAAAAACAGAGCCCTGACGTGGGCCCCAAACTTCCTAAACTCCTCCTCTCTTTGGCCCCCACTTCCCAGGACCCCAATTTTCAAACCAAACCGACCATCCTGAAATTCCAGTCAACCTCCAAGCTCCCACCTACCCCGTTCTTCCTTGGTTTCTGAGTTCTGGGAGACCCCTCACCCCCTGCTCAGCCCCAAATCCTGTGAACTCCCACTGGGTGTCTGAGATCGACAACTCCTCATCTCCATCCCCCCAACTTTCCCACTTCCCATTTGGCCCAACCTTCCTGGGCACCTCCTGCACCCCCCCCTTTGGAGTCCCTCTCCCTTCCCAGGACCCCCATGGTAACCATATACGGTGAAGCAGCTGCCGTCTGAGGCAGGGAGGGGCCAGTGCCGGGAGGCCAAGGGCAGCTGCTAAGTTTAGGTGGCTCCTTCCCTCTTCTTAGAGACAACAGGTGGCTGGGCCCCAGTGCCCAGAAAAGAAAATGTCTTAGAGGCATTGGCATGGGGGCTGGGTGGGGGAGGGGGAGGAGAAGAGGCATCTTCCTCAGGACATCAGGTCCCAAGGGAGCAGAAGGAGGAGGACATGGGTGTCCTTGCCAACCTCGGGTCTCCCAGGCTTCTGTGGCTCTATCTCCCAGACCTCGACTATATGGAGGGGACTGGGGACTGAGGCCCAGGGGCATGGAGGAGGCGGCCTCAAAGTCACACAGCCATTCACGCTGGTTCCTTCCCAGAATGGAGAGAGAGAAGCAACTGGCCATCTCAGCCACCCAGGAGGTGGTGTCCGGCTAGCTTTTCTCTCTGTGTCTTTGCCTCTTCTCCTGATTCCAGCCTCCACACCAGTATCCAGAGAAAGGATTCTAGACTCACTTCTGATTGTGTCCTTCTTCTGCTTCAGACCTTTCCAAGGCTCCCCAAGCTTCCAGCCCTCAGGCTGGTGAGGAATGCCCTCCAGCATCTGGTCTTCAGCCCCTCATATCTTCTGCTCCCACCCCATCACAGTTCTGGCAACCCAAACACCTCTGATCTTTCACCTCTCCAGGCCTTTACCCACAATGCCTCCCCTGCATCTCCACCTGACTGACTTCTACTGACCTTCATGAAGCCATTGCCATACTCCTAGACAGAGCTGCTGTGCCCTCTATTTCTGGGCTCCTGAAGCTAGTGTGTCACGCTCTGCATTTTCCTGTCTCCATGGCTAGACAGTAAGTTCTATCAGGGCAGGGCTTAATCATTTATTATAATGGTGATACTTCACTAAACTTTCCCACTAAACATACCCACATCACAGCCCCATTTTATAGAGGGGAAAACTGAGGCTCAGGGAGTCGACCACAAAGCATGAGATCCCAGAGCAGGCCCTCTGCTCTAGGCAGCCTGGGCTCTTGGCACCACATTCCACGCTCTGCGTCTTTCCTCACAACACCTTCTCCCCGCTCCCGGCAGGGGCTGTGGGAGGCCTTCCTGATCCCCTAGCTTCCACGGGCCTCTCTCTCCCACCTCTAAGTTATGTCACCCCCCACTCCCACCAAAAGTACACAAACAAGGCCCAGCTCAGCGCCTGGCACACTAGGAGTACTCAATAAATTGTTTAGTGGATTTCAGTCTGGCCCACCCCGGGTCAAGGGTATGGGGCCTGGTTCATCTATCTCCCAGAACCGGACCTAGGCTTGAGCCCCCTCTAAATTCTGGCACATTCCAGGCCCCCTTTGGGAGAAAGAACACTCCCTCCTGCCCAGGTCCTAGTGAAGCATGCATCCCAAGACACACTCCCTCCGCCCACCCCCCCTTCCTGGGGCTCCAGCTGCTGTGGGTCCTCCAAGAAAGGAGAGTCCTGAGCCGGGCTATTTTGGTATCTGGGGTGGGCATCTGAAGGGCTAAGGTTACTGTGGGATGTTAAGGGCTCCCTGGGGCAGGACTATATAACCCCAGAGGGACCAGGCCAGGCTGACTCTCTGCTCCTTCCCAACCAGAGCCACTGCCTTGCCCCCAGGAGACCGAACCATGGTGAGTGAGAATCCCCCAGTTCCTAGCCAAGATCCTGCAGCCCTGAGGGTCATCTCACCTTTTGAGAGAAAGTAGCTGGTTCCCAGTCCAGCAGGAAGAATAAAGGTGACTCTTCCATTTCTTGGGATCACTAATGGGGAGCAGACAGGCCAAGTGATGGCCCAAAGAACCCAAAAGAGGATAATCCACCCAGACACCCCACTCACAGGGGTTCAGCCCCTCTCAAAACCTGCTCCACCCCTTCCTGCATTTCATCTTTATGAAGCCTTCTGGGACCAGCCAGGCAAGGATTCCCACTCCCATTTTATAGATGAGGAAATAGAGGCTCAGACAAGGAGAATGAGTAGTTCAGGGTCACATAGCTAGCCTGGAGCTCAGAGGAGGCAGCCTCAGGACACTGAAAAGGGGAGGACGTTTTCACCTGCTGGGTAGGATGGTGGGATGGGGACCCAGAAGGGAGTTTGGGGCATGCAACTGAAGCAAGACCCCTCAGCAAAGAGGTCCCCAGGAGGGGGAGGCCCAGAGCCAGAAGAGTTGCTTGAGGAGGAAGGGGCTCAAAGAGCCCTGAATCTAATTCATTGTCCCCAGAGAGGGATAGGGACAGGCTCACAAACCCCTTTGACTCCTCTCCCCCAGGCACCCAAGAAGGCCAGGAGAAGGGCAGCAGCAGAGGGCGGAAGCTCCAATGTCTTCTCCATGTTTGACCAGACTCAGATCCAGGAGTTCAAGGAGGTGAGTGAGGGGAGGGGAGAGACGTGAGGGCTGACCAAAGGCACCCTTCCCTGCTGCATTCCCTGCCCCATGCCCCTCCCAGGAATGTGCACCTGTTTGGGGGAGGGGAAGGGTTTAGAATTCCTTCCTGCCCTCCGGGCTTGGGGTGGAAGAGGACAGCTGGCTGGGGGCCAGAAACGGATCTGCTTGGAGTAGGGGGCTGATGCCTGGCCACAGGGGACCTAAGCGCCCTCTGGGCTCCCTGCCCTCCACAGGCCTTCACCGTCATCGACCAGAACCGCGATGGCATCATTGACAAGGAGGACTTGCGGGACACGTTCGCAGCCATGGGTGAGCCCCCGCCCCCGGCCCCACCCCCGGCCCCACCCCCGGCCCCACCTCCACCCCTTAAAGACTCAGGCATGGAGGCTGCGGAGTCCCGGAAGCGCAGCCCCCTGCGGTTCCAGCCTAGTCTGCTCCACCTGGGCCGCAATCTGCCCAGCTGAAAAATGGGTCAGGTGATTTAAAGTTATGAGAAGCAGAGCCCTAGCCCCAGGACCCTGCTTCAGCCCCTGCCGCTCCCCCACCCCCACCCCTTCAGGCCGCCTGAATGTGAAGAACGAGGAGTTGGATGCCATGATGAAGGAAGCCAGTGGGCCCATCAATTTCACTGTCTTCCTGACCATGTTCGGGGAGAAGCTCAAGGGTGAGTGAAGGGGTCTGGGTGTCGGCCCCCAGCCACCCCTCCTGGAAACCCTTCGGGGACCCTTCAATCTTGCGTGCCCTCTGACCACCGCCCCGCCCAGGTGCT
>JAQZBX010108508.1:0-10550 GCA_029593785.1 Cabassous unicinctus
ATGGTTGGGCGTCCGTCTGCCATATGGAGGGACCTGGGTTCGATCCCCGGGACCTCCCGGTAAAATAAAAACATATATACAGAAGGCGCATGGGCTGCCAGGCTCTGTGTGCCGGTGAGCCGCCAGGCCCCGGGAGCCAGGCAGCAAGATGATGACGTAACAGGAGAGAGATGCAGGGGAGAGACAAGACGAGATGCTCTGAAAACCAGGAACCGAGGTGGCGCTGGTGGCAGAACATCTCTCTCCTACATCGGAAGTCTCCAGGATCGAATCCTGGTGAAGACTGGAGAAGGAGGATGAGAAGAGATGGCAGGAAACAGACACAGAAAATTGCCCAGCAAAAGGACACAAAACGGCAAAAACGGGGAAGAGGGGGTTTAAAATGGATAAAGTAAATAAATCTTTAAAAAAAAAAAAAAAAAGAAAGGGTGCTATATTTTGTCGAATGCCTTTTCTCTATCAATTGAGATGATCATGTGTTTTTCCCCCTTCATTCTGTTAATGTGATGAATTACATTAATTGAATTTATTATGTTGAACAAACCTTACATACTAGGGATAAATCCCACTGGATCATGGTGTATAATTCTTTTAATGTGCTATTGCATACAGTTTGCTAGTATTTTTTTGAGAGTTTTTGCATCTATATTTATAAGAGATATTGGTCTGTAGTTTTCTTTTCTTGTGGTGTTTTATCTGACTTTGGTGTGAGGATGATATCAGCCTCATAGAATGAGTTAGGAAGTCTTCTTCAAAAATTTGAGCAGAATTGGATTGAAATCTTCTTGGAATGTTTGTTAGAACAAATAAATTCATCTGGTCCTGGACTTTTCTTTTTTGGAAGGTTTTTTTTTTAATTAGAGAAGTTGTAAGCTTATAAAACAATCATGCATAATGTGCAGAATTCCCATACATCACCCCTTTTGGGAGAGGTTTTTGAAGGATCTACATGAAATTGGTTTGTTGAGATTTTCTATTTTTTTCTTGAGTTAATGTTGGTAGTTTGTGTGTTTCTAAAAATTTGTAAATTTCATCTAGGTTATTTAATTTATTGATATAAAGTTGTTCATAGTATCTTGGATATTCTATATTTTGGGTTATATTGTAATTTTTAAAGTCGGAACCTGACTTCTCTAACATTGTTCTTTTTTCAAGATCATTTTGGTTATTCAGGATCATTTGGTTAGTCTTTTGCAATGCCATATGAATTTTGGGTCAACTGGTCAATTACTTCAAAAAAAAAGGCAGCTGGGATTTTTCCATTTATTGTATCTTTAATTTCTTGCAAAAATATTTTTTATTTTTCAGAGCAGAGTTTTGCATTATTTTGTTAAGTGCATTCCTAAATTTTGTGATTTTTTTTCAAATGGCAATATTGTAAATGGAATTGTTTTCTTACTTTCATTTTTGGATTGTTCATTGCAAGTACATAGAAATGCAGTTGATTTTTGTATATTGATCTTGTATCCTGCATTCTTGCTGAGCTTGTTTATTAGTTCTAATAGTTTTTAATCAATTCCTTAGGGTTTTCTATACACAAGATCATGTAATCTACAAATAGGGATAGTTTTCTTCTTCCTATCTATTCAGAATGTCTTTGATTTCCTTTTCTTACCTAGTTTACCCTAGTAGAACCTATAGTACCTAGTAGAACCTAGAACCTAAGTGGCAAATGTTGACAGTTTTATCATGAAAGAGTGTTTAATTTTGTCAAATTCTTTTTCTGTGTCTACTGAGACAATCAAGTGGTTTTTGTTCTTTATTCTCTTGATAATGGTATATTACATTAATTACTTTTTGGACATTAAACCAACCTTACTTGCTGGGATAAATCTCACTTGATCATGGCATATAATGTCTTTTAAATGCTGCTGAATTCAGTTTGTTAGTGTTTTGTGGAGGATTTGGTTTTGGCACCAGGATGACCCTGACCTCATATAATGAGTTGGGAAGTGTTCCCTTATCTTCTCATTTAGGAGAGTTAGTGAAGAGTTGGTGTTTATTCTTCTTTATTTCTTTATTTTTTAATCCATTTTTTAATCCATTTATTCATCTCAAAGTGTTTTCTAACTTTCAGTTTGATTATTTCTTTGACCCGCTGGTTATTTAGGAGTGTGTTGTTTAATTTCCACATAATGTGAATTCCCATATATCTTTCTGTTTTTGTGTTGATTTCTAATTTCATTGCATTGGTATTAGAGATCACACTTTTTAATGATTTTACTTCTTTTAATTTTAATTGAAGTTTGTTTTATGACCTACTATATGGTTTATCCTGGAGAATGTTTCATGTGTACTTGAGAAGAATGTATATTCTGTTGTTGGGTGGAGTGTTCTATAGAGATCTCTTAGGTCTAGTTAGTTTGTAGTGTTCAAGTCTTCTTTATCCTTCTTGCTCTGTGCATGCCACTCTGAATGGTAAGGCTCTAGTTTTCTCTCCTGGTAGCTTCCCATTATTGCTCAATTTATTGGAGAAAGTGTAAATACTCCAGGTTGATAGATTTACTAATGTATATTTCTGGCTTATGTAGTTAACACCATAAGGAAAATAGGGAGAGAGAAAAAAAACCCAAGATATTCTCTGATTTTAAGGAACTTTTTTGTCTAGTTAGAGCCAGCTTTGCTTTATTCAGGATACCAGTTAGGGATACCAATTAAGAGGTTGTCACAGCAATCCAAGTAAGAGATGTTGGTGGATGGGAGAGTTTTCAGAAATGTTAAGGAAATGAAATAGATTTAGTTGGTTATAGAGGATGTGTTGGATTTGAGACTTTAGTTGGACATGGAGGGGCACTAGTAACCAACTGGTTTAATGTCTGTAACACTCAGAATAGAGGTCTGAACTTGAGATACACATTTGGAAGTCAACAGCATTTGGTTGGTAGTTGAAAACTTAAAGTAGATTAATTCACTCAAGTAAACTAAAGAATTGAGAGTAGAATCCTGAGGAACTACCAATATTTCAAAGGTGGGCAGAGAAGGAGAAGCTATCAAAAGACAAAGAGTAGCCTTACTGTTAATAGAATACCTATTATTAGCATAACAGTATGCTTTTTTGGAGACCAAAAAGGGCAGCATTTGTAGGAGAAACTGGTTAACATTATTAAGTGCTGTATAGAAAGAAGTAAGATAAGAACTGAGATGTGACCCATTGAATTTCATAAGGAGGTTGTTGGTGTGCTTGTTAGGAGTATTTTCACAAGAGTGGTTGGGGTAGAAGCCAGGTTGTGATAATTGAAAACTGAATCCCAGGTCATGAAGAGTCACATGTTCTTCTTTCTAACTTGATCCCAAGTTTAGAAACTGTAATAGCACTTTGAAAGTAAAAGGATGGAAAAAATATATACTCTTCTCCATTTATCTGCATTCATACTGAAACTTATATGTTGGGTTTTTTTCCCCCAGCACAAATGATAACATATGTATTGATCTGCAAGTTTTGTTTTTACTTTTAACAATATCCTGGATCTTTTCTATTTCTACTTGCACAAATCTATCTTTTTAATCATTCTGTACCTTTCCACAGTATGTTTGTACCTGTGTTTATCTTAGCTGTTCTCCTCTCATTGGACACTTAGTGTCCAATATTAATTCAATTACAAAGATTTCTAGCCTTTTTCTTAAAAGAATCCTATTATTTATAAATACTTTGGTAAAGTAATGTTTCTGTAATATGAATGCTCACCATTATTTGTATGTTTTCTATGTTAGACTTTTTAAATGTCAGGTTTTCTTAAAGTAGGCATAATGCTGGTATAACAGCATGTAGCTGCTTCAGGACCCAGGAGCGGAAAATGTCTTGTAAAGTTGTTATTCTCCCTTTTTGGGCCTTGAAGGAGATCTCAGTGGACTGTAATTAGTGAGAATAACATCACAAATTGGGGAATAGCAAAAATAATTAAGTGGGTCACCCTCTCCCTAAAATCCTTTATTGACTTTACATTACTCTTCACTTAATGACCAAATAACATAATATGAGTTAGAAGGTCCTGTGTTATTTGGTCCTTTCTAAATTTTTCAGCCTTACCTCATAACATTTCTTGTTTTCTGCTCTATATTTTATTGTTTTATTTTTCTTCTGGTTCTCCAACTGCATTATATTCCATCTAGTTTCAGAGCCTGTGGTTATGCTTTTCCTTTACCTCAAATACACATCTAATACACATTATACATAATTACACATAATTTTAATTCAGCCTTTATTTTTCATATCTCACCATAAGTAATCACTTCCTTAGGGAGATACCCCACCACAGGCCTCTACCCCAGTTTGGCCAGGTGTCCTTTGTTATACATTTTGTAACTCCCTGTACTTGTCCTTCATATAACTTACCATAATTTGCAGTCATGTTTTTAGTTGTTATATCTAAATCTATTGCTTATTAATTTGTATCTAGTGAAGGAAACCAGACGTGAAATGACTTATTTTGCTCACCACTTTTTTTTTTAATCCCTAGTACTGGGCACAGATACTTGGCACATAGTAAAGAACAATAAAATATTTTTGTCAAGTAACTGAATGTTCAGTTTTTTACTGGGAATGAGGAAGGATTTCTATCTGTAATTTCTGGTAAGAAAAACTGGTTTAGGAAAAAAAGAGTTGTGAATAACAGCATTTAAAATACCTTTTTTTTTCCATTTAAGAATATATATTTGCATATTGATCTATGTGCATAAAATTAAAAAGAAAGAGTACTAATTGGTTTTCTGTGGAGGTAGGCTAGGAATGAGAACTATGAGGGGTGGAAGATCAGGACAGAGAGAGATATTTCACTATAATCATAAAAATCTTTTGACCTACAGGAATATTACTTAAAAAGTTTTTCTAAGGGTTAGTCTGTTGAGATAATGGTGTAAATGCAGAGGAAGTATATGTTCATATAAATTGCTGTTTCTTCTTTTTCTGTGCTCTATGTTTTCAACAGTTACTTATTTCAGTTTGTCTGGGCCAGTGAGTCTTATCTCCCTCACCCCCAAACAAAGCTTTCTTTGAAAATCTGATTAAAAACATGGATATGGGGAGCGGAGGTGGCTCGAGCCATTGGGCACCACCTTCCCACATGGGAAGTCCTGGGTTGGGTTCCTGGTGCCTCCTTAAAAAAGATGAGCACACAGCGAACAGACAAATAGAGCAGACAGCAAGGACAAACACCAAGGGGTGGGGGGAATAAATAAATAAGTCTTTAGAAAAAAAACATGGATATGGCAGAGCGCAGATGTAGCTCAGTTGGGAATGAGCACCTGCTTGGCATGTATGAGGTCCTGGGTTCAATCTCCAGTACCTCCTAAAAAAAAAAACAAAAAAAAAACACAAACAAACAAATGAACAAACAAAAAACTATGGATATGTATTTTATGTATGCTTGTTCTGTAAACCCACAACTTCTCTAATAAAGAAAAAAAATGCATCTTCTTCCCAGAATAATGAGCATGTGTATTTAAACAAGTTTACATATTATTTCTAAGGTTGTTGGATGCCTTGATCTGTGCCAAATACTGTTAACTGTAGTTTTGATTTGACAAGAATGTTTTCAAAATCTTTTCAGGGGTTTAGTGGTGGGTTCATGTGTAAAACTATCCCATAGGAGGTAATAAAAAACAAACAAAACCCTACAGCTTTAGGAGTCAGGAATTTGGCTTTAATCCCAGCTCTGCCATTAACAATCTTCATGACTTTGAGTAAAACTGCTTTACTTCTCTTGTCTTTGGTCTCCTCCATGTTAGGCAAAATGGGATAGAAGTATAAGAAATCAGAAGAAAAGCCAGTGAAAGGGGAAGAATAAGGGGAATGTGGCTCATTGACACTCTCAAGGAGGGGAGTGGTCATCTGTTTTATATTTTGCGGTGCAGACAAATAAGATTATAACAGTGACCTGACCATTAGATTTGCCAGTGAGTTTGTCAATAGCTATTAGGAAATGCAGCTTTGTGACGTTGGTTTATACCAACATAGTACACAGGTAACAAATAGTACTTACCTTTTATAGGTTTGCTCTGTATAAGGTTTTAGCAGCATGTGCCAGCCACATAGCTCTATAGATAGTTAAAATTATAATACATGTAAAAATATTTTTATTTTGTACTCTTTTGTGTTTGTTAGTTTATAGTGTTTAAGAGAATAAAGTGCAGTGTTTTATTTTTATTTTATGATTAATTAACAAATTTAAAATTTTCTACAAGACCATACTAGTAAAAAGGAGGGAACCATTGACTCTACTTCTTTGCAAAGGGTCAGATTATTCATAGGCATTAATACCAATATGTCCTGCTAATCTGTAGAAAGTTTCCTGTGGCTGATTATTTATGAACTTAAGCTTCAGCATACATTTTTTGACTAATATCCATCTGTCATTCTGATGACTATATCTTCTAAATACTTATCTTTTCAGTTGTTTATTTTGGAACATGGTACAACCCCAGGCACAATTGTATTTTACTGTACAATAGAGTAATTAGATATTGTATTTTCTTTTTTAGCGTTCCAGATGACCATCTCACTATATTAAAGAGTAATAATTATAAGCCTACTTATAGCCACTCCTAATCTACATTAAAAAAAATTTTTTTTTTTAAATTATTTCCATAATCTAATTTTAGATGCATTTTATTAAACGTATTTATAATGCTTTTTTGTAGAAATCAAAATTTGGGCAATTTCTTAATTTTAATCTTTCTTATTGCAAAGGCCATCTGAACACATGTGTAGATAACTTTAATTTTAGATCCAGAACCTGAAATTTGGGAACTGTCTACTAGGTTATTAAGTTTTTTTTTTCATTGTCCATTTATCTGGTCACATGCTTTGCAAAAACCTAAACAAAGCTGAGGCTTACTAGTCCATGAAAGCAGATACTATGACTGTTTCAGTTTCACTGTATCCCCAACAGTTCACAATCTGGCACATAGTAGTGCTTAGTAAATACTTGTTGAATGGATAGAATTTTTTGCATACTTGATGGAAACTGTTCTCTTATCAATAATTCACTTGCATTCAAGTTATATGTTCATTACAGCTTATATGTTTTTTTCATCTTTGTAAGCAGACTCTACTAAGTGTAACCAAATCTTTAATAATTTGTTACACTATAGTACTTCATTATCATTCTGGGCATCAATTCTCATTTTTAAAAACTATAGTCATAGTAAGTTTAGTAGGTACTGTAAAGAAAATTTCTGGTAGACACAGGTGATGAGTTTTGTGATTTGGCTTTTATCCGGCATCAAAAGTGGAGGGTGGAAGGGAAATTGGATAATATATAGGTTCTGGATAGTTGTGATTGTTCTACCATTCCCCCCGCCGCTTGCTGTCTGTGTCCATTTGCTGGGTGATCTTCTGTGTCTGTTTCTTGCCTTCTCTTCTCATTTTTCTCCTTCAGGCTTTACCTGGATTCGATACTAGGGACCTCCAATGTGGGAGAGAGGCACTCTGTCACTTGTGCCACCTCAGTTCCTGGTTTCTTGCACGTCTCACCTTGACTCTCCCCTGCGTCTCTCTTTTGTTGCTTCATCATGTTGCGGCATGGTTCACCAGCAGGCCTGGCTCGCCTGCTTGCCTTTTTACCAGGAGGTCCCAGGGATCGAACCCAGGTCCTCCCATATGGTAGACGGATGCGCAATCACTTGAGCCACATCCGCTTCCCATGTTCTACCATTCTTAAATTTAGGGATTTAAAAAATCTTTTGAAGTAAATAATTTTATCTGTGTCATTTCTAACACAATACAGGATAGCAGCAGGTATAGGCTATACCAAGGGCTTAAAAAAGATACATCAGTTGACCAGTTTGTAAACCCTTAAGAGTGCCTTAAACTCTTAAAAATAACCCTTAAGAAAGTCTCTTTATAATTACATAATCCCCACCTAATTTGATAAGTGTTTTAAGGTAGTTAATAAGTGTTTTAAGGTAGTTTTTATTTTAGGATAGTTTAAAAAAATGTTGATATATAAGATACAGAAGGTACTCATAAGTATAGAACTTGATGAATTTCCATAACTGAACATGCCCATGTAATCAGTATCTAGACCAAGAAACAGAACATTTTTAGCCCTCTAGAGAAGGCTAATTTTTAAATATTAAAAAATCAGAGATTTCGATAAACTGAGAAAATTAGGTCCTGTATCTAACTTTATTACTAACTTCAGGTGTTACTTTAGGCATCTGTCCTGGGGACTAAAATGAGGGGATTAGACTCAATTTATTACGGCTCTAATTCTATAAAAGTACAAAAGGATATATTGATATAAATATAATATATAGGGGAGCAGAGGTGACTCAGTGGTTGAGTGTCGGCTTTCCACATATGAGGTCCCAGGTTCAGTGCCCGGCCCTGGTACCTAAAAAAAAACCATATATATATACACACACACACACACATATAATATATAAAGGTTATAGGGTAATACTAGACTTGTGATTCCTTTTCAATAGTTGATTGAAAAGGAGACATTCTCAATTGTTTCTTTTTCTTTATTTTCCAGGTTATATTTCACACTATGTGCTGACTGTATCTACAGAAGATATTTAAAAAAAAAAAAGACAAACTTTTCAAAGATTTTGATTCCAGTGGAATCTTTGCTTTAGATCTTTTTTTTGTGTGCTAGTGAATTGTAACTCCAGAAGCAATGCCTGTACAAGCTCCACAATGGACCGATTTCCTTTCCTGCCCAATTTGCACTCAGACTTTCGACGAAACGATTCGAAAGCCCATCAGTTTGGGTTGTGGCCATACTGTCTGCAAGATGTGCCTGAATAAACTACACCGCAAGGCTTGCCCATTTGACCAGACCACTATCAATACAGACATTGAGCTCCTCCCAGTGAACTCAGCATTGCTACAGCTGGTGGGTGCTCAGGTAAGATGGGGTGACATAATACTTTTTAATTTTTCTTTGTGTATATGTGTTTCTCCTGAGAGAAACCTGTTGAATTAAAATTGGGTAAAGTAATCTATTTAAATAGGTGTATTTTAAGTATTGTGTGCAAATTCTTTATTTCAGTATATAAGGAGTTTATTGTAGTAGTCCAGCATTTTTCCATTATAGTACAGTCACATCCATTTATCTAGTGGTCAGACTTTCAATAATCCTAGCTATTCAGATCACTAGAGAAACCTAAGAGGTAGATATTGAAAATATTAAGGACCACTTCTCTTTGAGGAAAACATGACTCATGAAATTATTGCACTTTACTGAGTTGGAGAAGTGAAGTTGCTTTAGACATATTTACTTAGTAGACACTAACGGAAATGAAAGAAGAGGAAGATGACAAAAACTATAAAGCGCAGCTTTTGGAAACCATTTATTTACAGTAGGAACAAATATCTCTAAGCATCTAAATATAAAAGTCTGGTAATTCTGAAGGTAATAGTTTGAAAGCTAGATACAATTCACTTAAATAGTCCTCACTCCTAAATTCGCACAGTGTAAGTCTAAAGTCCCATATTTTTTCGATAAATCATTTTCTGGATAAATATGCTGGAACTTTGGATCTGGCCCCACTTATCTTTCTAGATCAGGACTTCCCCCCACCCCACCCCACCACCGAGATGGCTCCCTTATCTGTTTGCTCATTGTTTTTTTGCCTGTTGTTTTTGCTTGTTGTGTTTTTTTCCCTTGCTGTCTGCTCGTTGTTTTTGCTTGTTGTCTGCTCATTGTTTGTTTTATTTTTCTCATTGTCTGCTTGTTGTCTGTCTGTTTTTTTCTTTAGGAGGCACCCGGAACCGAACCCGGGACCTCCCATGTGGGAGGCAGGCATTCAACTGCTTGAGCCACATCTGCTCCCTGATTGGGAGTTCTTAACCAGGGGTCTGTGAGCTTGAATTGAAAATTCAAAAAAACATTGTTCTTGTGGGGATGTGTTGGTACAGGTGTGACATATTTATTAAATAATACACAGTATGGACTTAGTATGATTTTTGTTTTGTTGTAGCGTGTTCTGAGTGCAGTGGATAACTGCCTGCAAAAAGGTTGGTAAGGACGGCAGAGATGGTTTTGTGGCATCGTGGGAAAACTCGAATTTCTAAATGTTTGCCAAAAATGACCATTTGAACAGATGTTGAACCGTGTTAGGTTATCAGGTATTGAAATTATGGGAAAGTTGTAAAACATAACTTAGAATAATCCTAAAATTTAATTTAAAGACATTATGATGTTGAGTGTCATAAAACTATCTGCCGCTACATTCTGAGGTGTCTGTGGTTTTCACCTGACTGGTAAAGGGGTCCATGGACCAAAAAAGGTTAAGAACCCCTGTTCTAGATTGATCTTTCATAAGCTTCTAAAAAGCAGAGGAAGTTGATATGGCATATATTGGAGGTAATGAAAACTGTTGTAGAGTTTATTTTATTCAGAGTGTTATTTAATCTACAATTCTATCTTGATATTGTCATAAGTAACATCACTAAATAGTTGTAAAATGGAAAATGCAATTGATTTTTTTATTTCTCCTGTATTGAATTTTTCATTTCATAATCATTTTTTCTTTAGAAAATTCCAGTATCACACTTGGAAATACTTATTGGGGATAGCAATTTTGGAAATGTGACTTTTTTT
>JAQZBX010108509.1:0-10547 GCA_029593785.1 Cabassous unicinctus
TTTGGAATGTTTACTTTTGAGAGCTTTTACTCTAAGAAAATCTACTCTGTTATCTCTCTCACTGCTATCTTTCCCTCAAGGGCAGACAGAAGAGCTCCTACAAAGCACCTCCTTGCAGGATGATTAACATCTGGAAGACATTTGATTACGGTTGGAGCCCAATTGCAGCCGTGCTGGTGTTTGTCAACTGTGAATGTTCCAGGTGGAAAAGTCCCGCACTAGGCTAAATTTCCCAGCGTTGAAAATGAAAGCGTCAGCTTTGATGACACACAGAAAGCAAAACCGCAATAATATGTGGACAGAATCATGGGAAGGATCATTTAAAAAGTACATTTGAGAGAGACCTCATTTATTCAGCAAATGTCAGCAATTCTGTGCAACTCAGACTCATCCTTTAAAATCTTAACAATCCTATTGTCTACGGATAGGTAGCAGCTTGAAATTAACGCAGCTGGCAAGGAATGGCAAAATAAATATTGCTTTCTACTTTTTGTATAAACATAGAAACAACTATTCCTGTTTTTATTCATTTTATAAACCAAACAAGATTCAGATTCTGCTTTTGATGAATTATAAGACCCCCCTGATGCCTATATCTTAACATCTATTAGTGCTCTTCACTAAATAAATAATAACATAAGGCAATAAAAAGGGAGAGAGAAGGTGTTTAAAGTCAGAACCCCGGTCTTTCCCTAGGACCTGCAGGCAGAATTAATTGCTCTTCCTCTGTGGCCTTGTAGGTCTTATCTTGGGCTGCTTTTGAGGAGTTTAAGGCATACATCCTAGTATTTGTGTACATGGAGCCCAGGTGATGGAGGCCCTGACGTCAGAAACTGTTCGCCATGCAACTTCCTGTAGGCAGAACCTAGCAAGTTACTAGAGTGTAGTGAAGACTCAGGAATCATAGTCACCAGAACAACTGAATAAAAAACATGAACAACAAACAAAAGAAACAACCAAAAAAAAGAAAGAAAGGAAAAAAAAAAAAAAAAAAACTCCCTTTGAGCAGAGTTTGATAACAGAAAGACATTACAACCTGAAGAATAGTTCCAAATAAGACTGTAAATCCTGTTTTGTTTTAAAAAGGCATTTAGAGGGTTCATTTTTTTTGAGATATAGAAAATTATGAATATAATTATGAATATAATTATGAAAATTAAGTAGCTTGCAGATTGAAAACAGAATTAGATTCTCATCATTTGTTAACTTTAACTTTACTGCCTAATGTTATAACAAGATTACATTCAGAGTTGAGTGGCCAAAACAACCGTTCTTTGCTTAGAGTTACCTGGATGAATGCTGTTGTTTTCCAGGACTTATTGAACGGAAAAGAGAAAGTTTTCTAGATAGTTCTATGTGACACACAAATATATATGTCTCTGAGACTTGGCTTTCTTATTTGTAAAATGAATGGTTGGGCAAGATTACATCCAAGATGCCTTCATGTATCAGAGTCATTAATCCACATCCTCATCTCACAAACCACATGGACTAAATAATCATCAGCTTAGAAGGATGGAGGGAAAATCTAAAAACTCAAGAAGGCCAAGGAGAAAGGGGAAAGAAAAGAAAACAACCTTTATTAGAATTATATTCCACATAGCTCCAAGTCCATTTCCATGATGGCAGCCCAATCACAGTACTATTTTCTAAGATAACTAATGGTATTTGGAGCCGGGATACATATGTTTTTCTCTATATATTTATATATCTACATCTACATCTCTAGCAATCTATCTAACTGGCCACACCTATTGAAAATTAAACATTAAAGACAGATAGTAAGAAAGAATGTTCATAAGAACATCTGTAGAATGAGTCTTTGGCTCCCAGAATTATTCAATCCTAGAGTTGAGTGGTGTGAAAGTGATTGTGGTAACTCATATTTCAAATGTGCCAAGTGTATAGATCATTGGTTCTCAAATTTGCCTCCATTAGCTCATTTGTCTTACTTGTATACATCCTGAAGTGCCTGGCTAAGAGGATTTACAGATTATATTATTCAGTTTTATAAAATAATACACAGAGAGAAATACCCAAGTGGCTTGAAAATTTTACCAAGAAGCTATGAATTAAAGATGATACAAATAAATAATCTATACGACATGGTACAACTCATGTTTCTTCCACTCCTAGTGTAAGTTTAGTTCATAGCACATTACAGACAATGTCAACCTAAAAACCAAAAAAATCAAGACCATTTAATTTTTAATTTATAGCCACAATTATTAATTATAAACATCACCTTAAATGTATATTTTGCTCTTGTGTATTCAAGTTATAAATTAATGTACATATAATGCAATGATGAATGGATGAGCGGTAGAGTAAAACTACCAATTAAGATCTTCTTTAGCACCTAAGTAAAATTAAGATTAATCATTAAGTACTTCAGATCCATAGATCAAAACATGTTCAAGATAAAAACATGGGTTTTGAAATTTTCCTATGTATACAACCGAATGTTGGAGAATGAATTAGGTAATGCCAGGGATGAAACACTTATACACAAATTAATTTAAAATCATTAGCTCATAGTCTTAATACATGTATTCATTTTAAGAATAAGTATACATGTATTGCAGGGAGTGCACCTAAGGTTTTTTTCAATATTTAAAAAAAACTTTTTTTTAAGATAATTTAGATTACAAAATGTTGCATAAAAAATATAGGGGATTCCCATATGCCCCACTCCCTACCTCACCCACACTTTCCCACCTTACCAACAGCCTTCATTAGTGTGGTACATTTGTTACGATTGATGAACACATATTGGAGCACTGCCACTAAGTGTGGAATATAGTTTACACTATAGTTTACACTCTGTCCCGCACAATTTTGTAAGTTATGACAAGATATGCCTGTATTCATAATTGCAACATCATTCAGGACAATTCCAATGTCCCAAAAATGCTCCCATATTACAACCATTTTTCCCTCTCCCTCCCCTCAGAACTTCCGGTTGCCACTGCCTCCACATCAATTATAAAAGTTCTTTAATTGCTAGACTAATAGTAAGTCTATAGTAGAATTACAGTAAGTTTACTCTAGTCCATCGTTCATTCCCCAATCCTGAGGATTCTGGGATGGTGATGCCCACTCCACCTTTAATTGAGAGAGGCTTAAGTCCCATTGGGCAGATGGATGGGACTATCTTGCTTGCAGTTGCAGACTCTCTCTGTCCCTTGGGATGGTCATTGTCCATCATCATCTCCTTGTTGTTGTCCTGGGTGAGTTCAATGACTGGAGAGTAGGTGCTGCAACTCTGTTGAGATTCAGGGTCCAACCAGCATCTGGAAAGCCCAAAGATTTAATTCTCTTGGAACAAATAATATTGCATGATCCAAAGTTTGGAAATTATTGCCTTATTGCTTAAAGTGATGGGCAAAATTCTATACGCTCATCACAGCAATGCCCCAGAATAATGTGCAAATGGTGTAGGTCACTGGGAAGATTTATTCAACTTGGCATTTTTAGCACTTTGCATCACACCTAGTAATAATAGCCACAAAAATATTTTAATAAATACTTTTAAAAATACAGTTACATGATAAATATTTTGAGATTGTTTATATTTTCTTTTAAAAGAAAGTCTTAAAGAAAGCAAAAGTACTATTCTAGATTGTCAGTGAAATGAAAATTGAAATGACTTGTATAAAAGGAAACAAATATTAAAGTCTTCCAAAGCATATGTATATATTTATATAAACAACATAAAATATTGTCATTTGATTCAACAGTTGAAATTATATCAAGCATATTTTTGTATCTTCTCCTTTTTTCTCTCATAGCAATTATTTAACATCAGAATCTTAATGTTTAAGTAATTACTTATTCTAATTACTTTAGGCAATGAAAGATATTTATACTTTTTTAACAGCAAATCTTTAATTAGCATATTAATCAAAAGATGAATAATTTACAAGTTCAGTAACAGATATGAATTATTTTAAAAGAGACCTTGTCCATAAGGAGCTCAGAAAGTTTATCAATTTTTTGCAATATTCCTGGGCATCTAACCAAGAATAATACTACCTATTAAACTACGCAGAGAAATAAAAGATTCTCAATGGATCAATGACATTTAAAATATCACCCAAGTTCATTTTCTGTTCTGAAGTCCTGGTCACTCACTTAGCCTTGTCTGAAATGCAAAGCAAAAACGTGAAGTAATTAACTCCAGATTACTCCGGAAATCATGACCTCCTAATAGCAGTCAGCAATGGTGAGATTGGCAGGCATAGAGCTTAACCTAATTTACACTAAGTTTAGGAAGACCTGAGTTCTACTCAAAGTGAGGTGACTTAGATTAGTGTTAGGAAGATGCACATGCAGAATAGATGTCAGTGAGCTATGAAATGGGATGTTGTTCCTCTGGACCGATGCCAGAAAGGACAGAGCTGTGCAAAGCCTATAGGATTGTTTCCCATTTCAAGACATACTGTGCTTAGCACAATGAAGAATGCCAAACAATTTATGAGCAGATAGCCAAGGTGAATGGACCATTCTCTGGGAAAAAGAAAATTCTGGATTTCTGACTGATTTATTTAAATCCCTTATTTTGTTTCCCTGACTCTATGCTTGATACCAATAATCCATAATAGCTAATATCAACTGTAACTAAATAGCAATAAGGCACTGGTTAAAGAGGAAAAATTTAATCAAATGATTATTTGGGTACAGCAATGTGAAGTGAGTCAATATCAGACACTTTTGGAAGTGGACTGCCCTGACCCTGGGATAATGAGGTCCCCTGAAGCTGTCCCGTCGAGGAGCTAACACTTGTGACTGAGCTACTAGATTGAGTCTGTGGGAGATTATGAACATCACTAGAGGTAGAGATATGTCTGCTAATGTGCTTCCTGCCAGTGTCAGAATTGGTTTGGAGCTTTCATCAAACTAATCCTGAGTGGGGACCATCCATGGATTCAGGTAGATGAGAAAAAGGGAGGCAAGAGAAATAACATAGGGTGGATATGAATATTCTTTTCATTGGGCATTTCCCTACATTGCCAATGATTTTTATCTTCTCATTTATTCATTAATATTAATGAATAAATGTCAAGTGCATTCCTCCCTTTTGTATTTCAATGTCTTGTACTAAAGAGCTTTTACTTAAATAGTTCTAGTTCCAAATGAAGTGTTTTAGAGGCTGAGAATTGGCAGTGAAGATCACAAAATATTATGGTATCATGGGAAGACACTAACACATGTCCAATTCCCCTTTATCTACACTTAATACGTGTAATGTATTGCTCTAGGGACTTTGAAATAAATGGTATTTCTGAAATAGTGACTCTTCATCTGTGTTTGACAAAGAACCGTATACATTTGTGAGATGACTTACCACATTGCCTATTGATGTGTCAATATGGACTAACAGTAGATATTCAATATCTGTTTAAGGAATAAAAAGTGGATGAAAAATGAATAAATATTGAAGAAAATCGCAGTCTTAAATTACAAATAAATAAATGAACAAATATAAATATTTGAGAGACAGTAGGTGTGCATATTAACCCTTTTTCCATTAGTTTCCCTTCTCTTTGGGGTTGTTGGGAAGCTGAAGATGTCATGTGTCAGAGGTGGTTCACCGAATAACATTTTCCATGGGTTTGGAATTTCCAGCTACAATCAAGCAGAATTATCTATGGATCTAAATATCCAGGCTTTCTGAACTTAGAGGAAATTCAGGCTTTCATTCTACCAGTATATATGTGTAATGCAAATAACGTGAAGTTTTGGGGGTCATAAATTGGGTAGTGGATATTGTTGTAGAAATTGTGTAAAAGAGAACTTGTTGATGCTCTTGCTAGACTAGCATGCTAGAACTGAAGTAAGGTGATCAGAAGCCATTTGTTCTACATGTCAGTCTTGCCTTTCTTTTTTCAAACTTCAGACCTCAAGACATTTTAAAATATTAGTTCTGATCAACCCTGTGTCAATCAAACATATGTAGGACTTTATTTTATAAAATCTATGAATATATATATTATATATGGGCATGTCTGTTTGTGTGTGTATGTTTCTGTACCTGTTCCAAGATTGTAAACTTTTTCAATAAAATATTAGTATTTTTGGAAATGTTCAAGAAAATTTCCTTAAACCATACAAAGCAATATAACACAAGCCAATTTTAAACTGAAATAAAGATCTACCCTTAGGGTGACTTAGTATGACCAAGGTATGATGTTTGTAATAATGCTTCATATATTAATATAACCCTTGTATTAGAATCATAAAAGTTCATATTGGGTGCATTGTTAATCTTTGTCCTGGTATTAGTCCCAGCTCAGATATTCAGGATGAACAACCAGCTGACATTAGAAGTCTGGCCTTGAACCAATGTCAGTTAGAACCATTTGGCAGAATTCCTTGTCTTGAAAATGACAAAAATTCTTAAAGGCATGGCTATGACAAGGGCAAAGGCAAGTTATGAGGCATTTAGATGATTCCATTAGTCATCACCTGCTGGATTCTCCCGTAGAAACACCAGACTTCTTATACGATTGACACTGTTTAGCCAGGCCCACTCAGTATCCAGCCTGTCTGGTCTCTGTGATGCCGTCAACAGCGTGAGGTCCTGCTCAGTCCTCTAGCAGGACGGCTGGAGCCTGATGACCGACCTTGATAACACCAGCTTTTCCAAAATGGCCCTATCTCGCTTATCAAGCCCATTTTTGCTTTGGATCTGTATTTCAGACTTAGTCTTCTCATTTCTATATCGTATTAGTTCATTTTACTGCTTTCCTTTTGCCTTTGGACTTAGAAAGGAAGCTCCATGAAAGGTTTCCTTCTACTGTGCATTAAACCCTAGACCTGCTGCTTGATTGTTCTAACCCCACCCTTGCCTTAAAGCTTCAGATCTTTCTTTGCTTCCAGGCCACTCTCACTAAGAGCACAAATAAACAAGTCCTCTTTGCTTCGTGACCTAGAAGTAAAAGGGGAGACACAGAAGAAGGCAAAAGGCGACGTCATAATATCGCCAAGAGTGGGCCAGCACAGACAAGTACACACACCACACTAACTTGAATACAGGAGATATGGTGACTTATATTAAATTATTCATCCAACAAATGTAAAATGTTTATTCAGTGATATTTATTTGCAATGCATTGAGCTATACCGAAAATCCATAGATGGAAAGGTAGAGTCACAGTCTTCAAAAACCTCACAATATTTTGCACACCACAAGTGGCTATTTTTATTTTGGCTCCCACAATCTCTTTGAAACTTATTTGAGGATGCAAGTTGGGGAGTGGAGGAGTTCCTACCTTATCCCTGAATGAAATTCCAGTAGGTCCAAGAATTTTCTAATCATTCTCAGGTAATTCAAAGGTTATAGTCATTTTCAGAAACAAACCACACCCACAATCCATTTCAGTATATTTATTGCTATGCAGATCTTCTTTCATTGGTCAGACATCTCCAGTTAGAACAAGAATCCCTTTAGCTACCAAGGACATTTTAGTTGGTTTCCTCTTTCTCACTCATATCCTTCCCTGCTTACTACATCTCCAAAATCTTGACTCTGTTTGGGGAAGGAATCGGAGTAAAGAGAGAGAAGTTTCAACCAACTGATACTGTTATTAAATGGTTTCATACTCCCTAGGTCTGGCTTGCATTAAAATCTAATTCTTGTGAGCATTTTGTGGGTTCTCCAGTAGCCCCCTTTTACCTTGACATGGGCATCTTTCATTCTATTTGTCCCTGACTTCTTCTTCAACTCCTACTACATTCCAGTTTACTTCAGTTTCTGCTTTGCTGTAGGCTGTTCTCCACTCTGGGTGGGCCTATAGAAAAGGATCTATGATCCAGGTAACTGTTACATGGCTCACATATGTTCCATTAGGAACACTCACTTATTCTTTGACTGAACAAACTTCCGACATGCAGGATAATCCCAATGCTAACAGCAGCTCTGCTCCAGGTGTTCTTTGAGCAGCTAGCCCATCACAATGTCTCTCTATCAGAATTCACAGGCATGATTCAGACACCATTCTGCTGTGTCCTACAACATCCAGAGGACACATCTCCTGCTCTCTGGGTGGTCCTATTGTAACCTGTCTAATGAGGCCTAAGATGAGAATTAGGCAACTCTTACCCTTGCCCCTTGGAAGTGAGGAAGGGCAAGGTGGGAATTGATACCAGCAGTTCTTATCAAAGAAATTGCCTTCAATAAATCCTCTCTTGTACATTTCATATACTCTGTGCATTTTAGGGAACTCTTTGTCTCAGACATTCTATTTCGGCTTTTTCTCAAAGTTCATTTTGGCAGTTTGCATATTGGTGCTTCAATCAAAATTATACTTTTGCAATTTTAAATATGGGAAATGTACAAATTGTGATGGAAGGACAGTGTGTGAACTGCTGAGAGTTCATCTACTGCTTTCAAGACTCTTTCTAGATGCTAAGAGAAAGAAATATTGTAAGGGCATTCTCAAGATATGTAACACAATTAGAATAAGTTCATCTAGTATCATACCAGGAACTTTCTTTTTAAAAAGAACGTTTTTTAACTATACATTATCAAGTCAAAACTAATGGTGACTCTCAGATATTTTGAATATCTGATATGATATTAGGCTTGGAAAGGGAAAAATTAATTATTTCAGTAAGACTTTAGTTGAGTGTGTATTATTATATGCTAATTCTCAGAAAATGGATGGACAATATGAGTCAGTGAAATTAGATCTGTTTGTTCTTGGGAAATACATGAACAAATTTTGGAGCTAAATAAATGAAAAGATAAATATAGCACCTGAGGAAAAAGTTAAGTTTTCCTTCTGTATAGAGAAAAAATAATTTATGGCACAAGGAAGGCCCAGTTTTGGCACACTGCTACAGAATTACATCTGTTTAACATGTATTATGTTCAGTGACAGAATAGACAAACTATAATATGTAGTGATTTAACCAAACATATAAAGCACAATAAATCATTCTCTTTTACTAGCAGAACTCCAAGAAGCCAGAATGGAGTACAACCAGATATGCCTACCACTTTTCTCAACTGAAGTAGTTATAAGAACCTGACTTTCATTGTGATGTATTTAATTTCTATTTTGTGATTTAGAGAAGATCATAATATTATCTTAAATCAATGTTTACTCAAGAGTGTGTTGTCTCCAGAGTTAATTTTAGGCTAAGAGTAAAAATTGAAATGTATGTTCTAAAGTTCAGGGGAAAAAATTCCAGTATAATTTTTTTTTAAAATTCTGAATGATTCCTGTAGTAGTTTGATATTATTGATGAATTCCAAAAAGAAATATTGGATTATGTTTGTAAACTGGTGTTTTCCTCTGGGCATATTAGAGTGTATTGGATTCAGAGGTTTTACTTTTACTTGATTAAATAATGATTAAAGCTTTGATTGGGCCATGTCAGTAGGACGTTGAGTCCCCTCCCAGGGCAGAGACTCACAGAAAAACTGCACTGCAAAGAAGGAAGTCTGGACTTTTTGAACTGGAGTCCCGGGCAGTAAGTACACAAAGGAGCTTGGTTGTGAGGAAAGAGAAAAGGCCCCGGGAAGAGAAACAAGCCACTTGCCTGATAGTCTACAGCTGGCCTTGTGGAGCTAGCAGAGCTGCTGAGCCGAGAGAGAAGCAAGTCCCAGGAAGAGAGGAACCCAGGAAGCCTGAACCCTCACAGACGCCAGCAGCCATTTTGCTCCAATACGTAGCAATAGACTTTGGTGAGGGAAGTAACTTACACTTTACGGCCTGGTAACTGTAAGCTTCCACCCCAAAAATACCCTTTATAAAAGCCAGCAGATTTCTGGTATTTTGCATCAGCACCCAGTTGGCTGACTAATACAATTCCAAAATGATTTGTCATGTAAAATATACTTAAATGCCTTTGCAATAAGACAAAGTTTCTAGATAATTTTAATAATAAAGAGCCCAAAATCTTGCCTTTTCTGACCTTCAATGCCTGGGCCCAAAGAGAAATAACTATTCTCACCCACCTTGCTAACTTATGTCTTGTGTATACTTGAATTACTCCCCTTGGCTCATTCTGCTCTACTGATCTGCTTACAGGCTGATCGCTCATGCATGACAGAACTCCTACGGGACAGAAACAGCCTCTGTAACCATCACATCTAGGACCAGGCTAGACAGCACACACTGTATGATGTGTGAGTGTCTAAATGTTTTCTGTAAGCTTGTAATGTCTTAGTAAAGTATCTATCAGTCTATTTCTCTCACCTCTGAAGCACTTGGTTGTATTTCTACTCTATAGAGTAAAAAAATGAGGAGGTTCTCTACGTTTCTCACGTAATCCTGATACAAACTTTTGGTGGCTTTTATTACCCCATTTTACAAATGAGACACAAAGTTACCCTCTCTGTCAATTATTCTATTGAAGAGAACATTGTGGTCCTGAATATATCAGAGACATTGTGCAAGTTTTCTATTTCTAGTATGAAAGTAAATATGCTTTTGATGAGCCTTATATATTTAAGTCAAAATGTATACTTTAGGGGGAGAGGATGTGGCTTAAGCAGTTGAGTGCCTGCCTCCCACATGGGAGGTCCCGGGTTCGGT
>JAQZBX010108510.1:0-10586 GCA_029593785.1 Cabassous unicinctus
AGACACAGAAAAACGCACAGCAAATGGACACAGCGAGCACAAGCAGCAGGGGCGGGGGATAAATAAATAAATAAAATCTTAAAAGAAAAGCAAAAAAAACTAGTTTGAAAAAAATAAAAAATAAATAAAAATTATATGTATCCAGTACATTTGAGAAATATATGTTTTTATTTAAAAAAATTTAAAAAAAAAAAAGGCTGAACCTATTCAAGACACTCAGTGAACTCCAAACAGGACAAACCCAAATAGACCAATGGCGTAGGCATATTATAATCAGACTGTCGAATGCCAAAGGTAGGGAATTCTGAAAGCCACAAGAGAGAAGCAATGTATCATGTATAATGGAGTCTCAGTGAGATTAGGTGCTGATTTCTTATTGGAAACCATGAATGCAAGACGGCAGTGAAATGACATATTTAAAGAGCTGAAAGCAAAAAAAAATTGCCAACCACAAATCCTATATCCAGCAAAAGTGCCTTTCAAAAATGAGGGAGAAATAATTAAGACAGTCCCAGATAAATAAAAGCTGAGGGAGTTTGTCACCACTAGTCTGGCTCTACAAGAGATGCTAAGGAGAGTTCTGCAGGTTGGAGGCAAAGACAATAGATTGAAGCCACATGAAGAAATAAAGACCTATGAGGATGGTAATGACATGGGTAAATATAATGTCAGCACTACTGTATTTTTGGTTTGTAACTCTACTTTTTACTTCCTACAGGATCTAAAAGGCAAACTCATAAAACGTAATGATAAATCAGTGGTTTTGGGCTCATAATGTATAAACATGCAATTTTTGACAAGAACTACATAAAGGTGGGGAGATGGTGGGGGTACAAACATAGTGTATGTATACTTTTGAAGTTAAGTTGGTATCAAAGCAAATGAGAATGTTAAAGGTTTGGGATGTTAAATTTAAGCCCCATGGTAACTACAAAGAAAACACTAGAGAATATGCAAGCTCACAGAGACAGAAATTAGGGTACAAGTTGCCAGGGATGGGGGGCAAGGGGAATAAGGAGCTGACATATAATGGACATAGGGCTTCTGTTTAGGGTGATGGGAAAGTTTGAGTAATGGAAGGTGGTGAGGGTACTGCAGTATTGTGAATGTGATTAATCCCACTGAATGGTAGGCTTAGGAGTGGTTGAGATGGGAACATTTATACTGTATACATGTTTCCACAATTAAAAAATAAATTAAAAAAAGAGAAACAGCAACTAAAAAAACAATGGCAATTAAATGCAATGCTTTGTCCTGGATGGGATCTAGCAAGGGAGGGAAAGAGGCTCATATGAAAATATGGAATATAGACTGTAAACTTTATATCACTGTTAAATTGCTTGAACTTGATAACTACACTTAAGGTGGTTACATAAGTGAATATTCTTGTTTTTAGGAAATACACATGGCAGTTTTATGTGTTCAGAAAATGGATTGAAAAAATCAATAGACAGATGGATAAATAGGTAAATGAATTGACAGATTGATGGATATATAGAGAATGATACGGCAATTGGGGCAAAATGTTAAAATTGATGGATCTGGGAATCAGGGGGATAGTGCTATGTTGGAGTTCTCTGCATGGGGTTTGTGTTATTTTTGTAACTGTCCTGTACATTTGAAAGTATTTCAAAATAAAATGTCTTAATTTATTTATTGATTAACTAATTAAAAGTATATTTAAAGAAAAAGATCAGTAGCTGCCAGGGGTTTGGAGGGAAGGTATGAATAGGTGAAGCACAAGGGATTTAGGGGTGGTGAAACTATTCTGTATGAAACTGTAATGGTGGATGTGGATACATGTTTTTGGGGATTGAATCATGTTCCCCACAAGAGGCAGGTTCAGGTCCCAACCCCTGGTCCTGTGGGAGTGGACCCATTGTAAACAGGATCTCTTAAAGCTGGTGCTTCAGGTAAGGAGTGGCGTCAGAATCAAGTTAGTTTTTAACCCAGGTTACTGGAGACCTTTATAAACAGAATGAAATTCAGACAGAAAGAGAAGCCACGGGCAGCTGCCTGAAGCTGGAAGCCAACAGCACCCAGAAGAGAAAGATGTTGCCACCACATAGGCTGCCATGTGATGGAAAAGCCAAGGAACCCAAAGATTCCTGATGGCCAGACAGAAGATACCGACCCCAGGAGGAAGCCTCTGAAACCAGGAGACAATAAATTCCTGTTGTGAAGCCAACTCACTGTATGGTATTTGTTTTAGCAGCTGGGAAATTAAAACACATTGTCATATGCATTTGTCTAAAACCATTAAACTGTACAACACAAAGAGGGAACCTTAATATAAACTAATGCCTTCAGTTAGTAATAACATATCAGTATCGATAAGCTATAACAAATGTACCACCCTAACACAAGATGTTACTAGGGGGAACTGTGGGGGGGGTGGATACACAGACTCTGTGTTGGAATCTGTGGGCTATCTGTTCAACTAGTCAGTAAATCTAAAACTGTACTAAAGAATTTAAGTTTATTAATTGGAAAAAAAGAAAAGAACTGCAATCCACATATGTTTAAATACACCATCTCTGGTGCTTCCAACCACCCTCTGAGGGAGGGCATCACCAGCCCCTAGTCTACAGACGTGGAAAGAGGCCCAGACCATTGGTCATGGTTGGTCCCATGCAGGAACTATGATATATATGGTGTTCTTGTTAACTGTGGTGTTTGTTATAGGTGCAGTTCACAGACCAAGTTCACAGAGGTGATTCAAGTCCACGTGCCCTGTACATCCTGGCCTTCAAAGCACCTTGTATCACTGGGAGTATGACCCCAGATACCCACGTTCCCCTCCAGCTCCTCCCACCTCCTGCCCGAGATCCTCACCAGCGGCCTTGGCACTCTTTGCTGCCATCTTGTTGGACACGGTGACTGAAATCTTGGAGGTGCTGGTGTCTGGCCGCCTAGGGGGTGTGCCAGGTGGGGAGTCACGATTCAGGCTGTTGGCGATCATTCGGGAGGCGGCTGCCGGGAGGAAAGGAGAGAAGCCAGTCAGGCAGCAGTCTCAGGGCCAGAATGGCAAGGCAGCCTTGGCCCCGAATGGGGAAGGGGCAGCTGGCACCACCCTGTGGCTGCACTGTCCTCAAGATGAAGACTCTCGATGGTGGGAGGGTAGGCTGTGTCTCCCCAGGAGCTAGCCCACCCCGCACTGCCCTGGGAGCCTTTCCCAAGGCCCCAGGACCAGAATGGCTCCCATCACACCTCAGCCATCATCTACTGAGCCCTTCACAGGCCTGACTTCCCAAACCTCCCCTCCCCTCCAGCTGCAGCTTCAGCCACTCTGACCCCTCCCAAGCTTCCTCACCGAGCATCTGTCTTCTCAGGCCCTTGTAGTTCCCTCTGCCTGGAATGCAGTTCCCTGAGGTGCCACCTGGCTTGCTCTGTCTCTTCGTTCAGTGGGAGCTGCAGCCCGTAGACTGGAGGCCAGCCCCGGGGAGGAAGGGGACTGTCCTGTCTCAGGGTGCAGTTGCTACTAGCGTTAGGGCGTGGGTTTCAAAAGATCTTAGGGAACCCCTGCAGGTGAGGGAAGAGGGGATCTTCATGCTACCATCGCTCACTGGCCAGTCCCAGCAAGCCCCTCCCTCTACTAGCTTTCAGGTTTGGGTATTTTTTGTCCCATCTATCCTACAAATAAGCCTTCCCTTTTCCTGCCACAAGCTCTCTCTCAAAGCTCCCGCAAATCCCCTATAATGATCTTCGGCACACTATTATAATTACATAGTGCTGGGTTTTTGCAAAAATCATCTCTATAGCAAACAGAAAAATACCTTAAACTTACCCATACAGTTTAACACACAGTAGTAGAATGAACCCCCAGGTAGCCACCCCCCAGTCAGGAATTAGAGCACTCCCCACACCCAGAGGTCCTGGGGATGGCCCTTCCCAATCAGACGTCCCCCTCCCCAGGAGCAAATAGTTGGCCTTCACCCCTGCCCACTCCCGTTAATGATTTGGTACACACCCTGCAACAATTTCCCAAGAAATTTCTCCACAAAATTCTTAAATTTCTTAAGCCGGACAGAGGTGGCTTTACAGCTGTCTGGCTGTGTAGAACGTGGACTGCAAGGGCCTCCATTCACGACACTCGTTACCTGGCCAGCGCTGTTACAGGCAGGCAGGTAGAGGGCCCCACCTCCTGTTTGGAACACAGAGGGAAATGTCCTACTGGAAAGAGATCAGGAATCTGATGCTTTCTCATCCTGAGAGGCACACAGGGTTTGGGAGGAGGGAAAAAATCAGCTCTGTCTTGCCCTATTGAATATGAATTGCAGTCAAGATGTCACAGTACAAAGAACTGTTCATCCATTAAAAACTTGTATTTTGCTGGGGTTTTTCTTCCCACATAGACATACACATTTGATATTAGGAAGTGACCATATGAGGCACCTTGCTTTTAGGGCCCTCTTCTCCACCCCTTTCCTTCTGTGCCTGTTTCTCCTTCTCTTCTTAATTGCTTACTTTCTCCACTAGTTAATTTATTTTAATTTTTAAAATTCATTTTAAACTATTAAAGATATTCATAATGGTAAGAAAAGTGCGTACGATTTGATTGTGTTTATATCGAGTTGAAAAACTGGTAAAACGAATCTAAGTTGTTAAAATCAGGATAATGCGTACCCTTGAGAAGGGGCAGTGACGGGGGGCACGTAGGGGCTTCTGGAGGCAGGTCATGCTTCTGTGTCTGGATTTGGATGCTGCTTACATGGGTGTTCCATTTGTGAAAGGTCATTTAGCTACGCTTCTATGATCTGAACACTTTTCTGTAGGTGTGCTGTGGGAGACTGTTGCAGAAATGAACCCCGATTAGCTCAGCCTCCCTGCACCCACGCCCTCGGGTAGGCCTTGCCCACACTGACTCTGGGCTTAGCCACGTGACTTGCCTTGGCCAATGGAACACCAGCAAATATTCTGCAAGCAGAGGCTTAATAGGCACCTTGCGCATTGGGACCTGCCCTCGGATGCTGCTTTGGGGAACCCAGCTTCCACGGCAGGGCGAGCAAGCCTGGGCTAGCCTGCTGGATAAGGGGAGACACGTGGCCAAGTCACCCACGTTGCCCCAGATAGCATCAAGTTAACCACAGGTGTGTGAGTGAGGCCATCGAGGATCACCCAGCCTCAGCAGAGAGCCAGGTGACCAGCCGACCCACAAAGCCATATGAAAGAAACATCTGTGTTTTAAGCCACAGTTTGGGGATGGCTTGATAAGCAACAGAGACCAATATGTATGTTAAAGTTTTAAAGTTTTTTTTTTTTTTTAGCATTAGGCTACTTTTAAAAAAAATAAAGTATGAATATATATAGCCACTGTGGCAGTTTGAGGTTATTTATGAATCCCCAAAAAGAGATATTATGTTTGTAAACTGGTCTGTTCCTCTGGGTATGATACCCTTTGACTGTATTAAATTCAAAGGTTTTACATTTACTTGATTAAATCAATTTAGGGCTTTTGATTCAACCATGTCAGTAGGGCATTACTCAGGATGAGTCCCCACCTCCTTGGTGGGCTGATATAAAAGGACACAAACAGTAGAAGACACAGGAAGAAGAGAGCTCCACAGATGCCAGAGGAGAGAAGGCTGAAACAGCGAAAGCCCAGGGAGAGCTGAGCCATTTGCCTGGTAGTCTGCAGCTGAGCAGCTGAGCAGCTGAGCAAGCCTGGAAAGCAATGAGCCCTATGGCAGACTGATGCAGGAAGCCCTGAGAGACGAGCCCTATGCCACCTACAGCGGAGACGGGAAGAAGCTGGGCCCAAGGAGCCTTAAAAGGAGGAGGCCCAAAAGAGACCAGGCAGAGATCACCCATCATCTTGCTTCAACACATAGCAAATGACTTTGGTGAGAAAGCAGCCTTGAGTTGGACTCTTTAGGGCCTTGTAACTGTAAGCTTTTACCCCAAATAAATACCCTTTAGAAAAGCCACCAGGTTTCCGGTACTTTGCGTCAGCACCCCTCTGGCTGACGAATACAGCCACTCACTACCCAGCTCCTTTCCTCCCTTAGAGAAGAAGGCCTCACGTGGCTTTGCTTCCACCTCTGCAAACTGCAGGAAGGCAGGGACGATCAGGTGTGTCCCCTTCACTGCCGGAATGTAAGATCAAAAGGAAGCAGGCCTGAACGGGTGAGACTCACCGCTGGAGGTGCCTCGGCGAATCTCGGCGGGGAGGGGGCTGGGGCTGCAGGGCACCGACTCAGTGGCAGCTTTGCACATGTCCTGTGAAAAATAGGTGCCTGGATTACCAGGGGACAAGGGCATGAGGTGGGGGAATTGGAGACCCAGAAATCTGAGCATCACTGGTGGGGAGCTGGGGGCTAAGGGCAGAATCAGTGCCTAGGCTACTAGAGGTTTCAAGACATTTCACTTCTAACCGTGAGAAAGCACCGGGCAAATCCAAACTGAGGGACATTCTACAAGATACCTGACCAGGACTGTTCAAAACTGTCGTGGTCACAAAAGACAAGGGAAGACTGTGAAACTACTGTCACAGATCAAAAGAGACTAAGGAGGGGAGAGGATGTAGCTCAGTGACTGAGTGCCTGCTTCCCATGTACGAGGTCCTGGGTTCAATCCCCAGTACCTCTTTAAAAAAAAAAAGAGAGAGAGACTAAGGAGACATGACAAATAAATGCAATGTGGGTTCCTAGAGCTAAAAAAAGATGTCAGTGGAAAAACTACTGAAATCCAAATAAAGCCTGTAGTTTAGCTAATAATAGTACTGTACGAATGTTAAATATTCTTAGTTTTGACAAATGTACCATGGTGGTGTAAGATGTTCACATTAGGAAAAGCTGGGTGAAGAGGATACAGAAACTCTCTGTACTATTTTTGGAATTTTTCTGTTAAGTCTAAAAATGATTCCAAGATGTAAATTGTCTAAAGAAAAAAAAAATGTGCTGAGTGACCTTCTCTGTGAAAACTGAGATAACAGCCCTGGTCTGAGAAGGCCCTCACTGTGGGATCCTGTCCTAGGGACCGATGAAGCCCATCCCTGCAATGGAGGAAGACAGCCAAAGTGACGAGGATAACCACGGCAGGTACAGTGTAGTGCCTGCATGTGCACCTCTGGAGGAAGCTTCTCTGTCAGTCAAGTGGGCGAGGATGAGACAAGCTCAGGTGTGTAAAGGATGGGGACAGGGCCTGGCAGACACAGCAAGCACTCAGCAGGTATTAGCTGTTAGAACGGGACAAGTGCTGCACTTGGTGCCATGTCTACCATGTAGTGGACGGCCACCACCACTGCCACCACCACCCTGTGAGGCAGGGGTGTGAGAAAGCCTGTGTCAGAGGGACGCTAGAAGACGTCACTAGTCTATGGTCACTGCCAACATGGGGGCCAGGACTGGAAATGCAATATGGTTGGCCAAGTCATCATTCAGGTCCCACATAGGAAGCCCCTGTCCTGGGGACAGAGAAGGGTCCCAGTGTTGAAAATTATCATGAGGAAGATGAGAACTAGCAATAATAATAACTACTGACAGTCTTTACTGAGGCTAGGGCTTTAATACCCCCATTTAATACTCATAAGCCCCCTTCACTTTACAGATGAAGAAAGTAAGGTTCAGAGAGGTCAGGCGACTTGCCCAACAGCACACAGTGAATGGTGAAACCATCCCCAGAACTCAGGTCTGCCTGCCTTGGCTGCCAAGTCTCCTGCTGACCCTGCCACTGTCCCCCTGGGAACAGCACCCACCTGGCGGTGCACCACCTTGGCATGCTTGAGGATGGCGATGATGTCACCCACCACGGTCACGCCCAGCTCATTCATGATTTCCTTGTTGAGATCCAGCAGCATGCTCTTCTGGATCCTGCAGGGAGAGGCCAGCAGTGAGGCCCCGGGTGGGCAGGCAGTGCCCAGCCTCTCCCCACCCCTCCGCAGCCCCCCTACCCTCAGCAGCCTCACCTGTTATCCACAAACATCACAGCATAATTGACGGCAGGCCCCGGCGGAATGCCGGCTTCCTTAAAGAACTGGATCCATTCGGAAGTGGCTGAAAGGTTGGACAGGGCTCGTTATTCACATTATTCTCTCTTTGGAGAGCAGCAGCAGCAAAACCACAACAGCAGCAGCTCCCACAAATTAAATGCTTCTCAGATGCCAGGTTCTGTGCTAAGTGCTTCACACACACAAGGGAATTAAGCCCTCCTAACAGCTGGAGTTAAGCAGTATTAAACCACTCTGGCTCCCCTCCCCCTTTCCAACAAGGAAACCGAGGCAGGGAGAGGTTGGGCAACTGGGCCCAGGCCACACTGCTAACTAGAGGAGGCACTCCCAAGCTTGTGTAGCTGCTCCCCAGCTCCCGACGGCTCCGCCCCACCCCAGAGTGCCCCCCCATGATTTTACCCCTGCTTGCCCAGGGACTGGGGGAGCCAGGCCTCAAGGCTCAGCTCTGGTTCCCCTCAGCTCACTCAGGCCCAGAGGATGACAGGATCCACAGGGGGATGAAAAGAGGGGGCACAAAGGCCAGCCCCCGAGCCTCAGCAAACCCCCTTCTGGCCAAAGGGGCAGTGCTGCCTCCGAGGAGGGGCTTTGGAGCTTGGATTCCAATGCCGGCTCTGCCCTTTCCTGGTGGAGCGACACTGGGCAAGTTGTTGACTGCCTCGTGCCTCAGTTTTCTCATCTGTAAATTAGGGCTAATACATTCAACAAGTATTTACTGAGCACCTGGCACAGGCCAGGTCCTGTTCTAGGCACTGGGGATACCGCAGGGCACCAAAGTCCCTGCCCCATGGAGCTGCAATCCTAGCGAAAGCAACCAGCATCACTGGGTCACTGTGCAGATTCAAGGGGAAGCCACGTAAAGGGCTTTAAGTGGCCCCTGGCCCAGAGGACATCCTCAGCCCATGGCAGCTGCTGCTACTACTACTACTACCACTACTACTGACACTATTGCTGCTGCTGCTACTCGTATTACTGCTATTAGTATTACTACTGCTTTACTATTACTACTATTGTTGCTGCTACTACTACTTTACTAGTACTAGTACTACTAAAAATGGAGCCAAGGCGAGGACTATGCAGACCCATTCATGAAGCTTGATTGTTCCTAAACTTCTATCCTGGCCTCTCAGGTGTGACCCTCAAATTGACCTGCTGCGGCAGGCCAGGTGCTACGTGAGCTCACGGACTCCAAGGAGAACTTTTTTTTCACATTTTAATACCTCTGATACTGGGATCTACCTCACAACTGATGATGTGCCACGGTTTAAGTGGCAATTTTTTTTTTCCTTTCTTATGGTACATAATGTAACAGTACATCTAACAATCCATGATTTTTTAGATTAGAAGAAATTTGGTATCATTACACCCATTTTGCTGATAAGACAACAGAAGCTCAGAGCAGGGAAACAGACTTGCTCTGGGTCACTGTGTGGGTGGCAGGTCAGGGTCCTGGCAGAGGTCACTGATGCCTGATCTGGGGCCCCCATCTGTGGGCCACACTCTATCAAGGAGACCCCAGCCCACCCAGCAACAGACCTGTCTCCAAGGGTGCTGGCTGGCCCGAGCCCTCAGGGACAGGGACAGGTGAGGAGATCCTGCCCTCAAGACTTCCTCCACTGGCCCAGAAGAAAAGTGCACCTTTTTCTAGTTTGCACAGGCCCTATCCACCTGCCCAGCCATGAGGCCCTGGGTTCCATTACCAAAAGCAGGGACTTTTGTCTACGTATCATAATGATTCCATTTAAACAAAATGCCCAGAATAGGTGAGTCTATAGAGACAGAACACAGTTTCGTGGTTGCCAAGGGCTGGGGGAGAAAAGGGAAGAGAAAAGAGGAATGGCTACTAATGGGTATGGGTAGGTTTGTTTTTTTTTTGGGGGGGGGAGGGTGATGAAAACGTTTTCAAATTGGTGACAGTTGCACAACTCTGAGAATATACTAAAAAGCAATGAATCATACGCTTTAAATAAGTGAATTGCATAGTATGTGAATTATATCTCAAGAAGTTAATTATCCCCCCAAAAAAACACTACAGATTAGGGATAGCTCTCCACCTGAGGTAAAGCCTGTGATTTTAACCATAATATGATCAGAACCCAGTGTCCGAGGACCTGCAAAATCTCCAGATCCAACACATACCATCATTTTATTTACTACTAAGAAAAAAAAAATGCCACCAATTAAACTAAGCCATCAGCTATTACACACACACACACATTTCAAAGAGGTTAAAATGTGCAACAAGGTGTGTGCTGGAATCAACAAGGCATAGTGCAAACTGGCTAGCAGTACACACCAGGAGACACATGCACAAATACTAAAGCAACATAATTGAGACAATGCAATATGTGCTAATAGCAGTACAGATAAAGAAATGGTGGTCACCCATGCTGTGAAATACCAAACAGCAGTGAAAAGGGAAGAACTCTAGCTACACATAGCAGCATTGGGGACTCTCACTGTGGAGCAAAAGAGGCCAGGCACAAAAGTGCACACGGCATGATTTCATTTGTATAAGTTCAAAACAAAAGTCTAGGGCATGGGAGTGTTTCCATTGGTGGCACAAGTTTAAAGAAAAGTAGGGAGGGAAGTGGGTGTGGCTCAGTGGATAGAGCCCCCGTTTACCATATGAGAGGCCCGG
>JAQZBX010108511.1:0-10542 GCA_029593785.1 Cabassous unicinctus
TTTAAGCAGTGGCATAATTGGTGCAATAATTCTAAGATGGCAGTTTGATAGATAATACTTACCTGAATATATAAATTCTATTTCATGTTGATACTCATGTCTCAAAGTAAAGTGTTACATACAATATAAAACTAAAATATAATACCCAAATATTTTAATATGTTCTAAAATACTACAATTACCTTGGCTTGGAAGATTGAGTTTTGCTTATTGTACATGATTGTCTATTTAGGCTTGGTCATTCGCAATTAGATTGGAAGTCAATGTCTGTTCTTTCCCCAGAGAGCTACATTGTCTCAGTGCCTAAGCCATTCACTGACCATTAACTGATACATGCTAGGGCCATTGCATTGTTAGCTAACTTACTATGGTCGCTGATATCAAGCAGCTATTCTTAGTCTTTCAAAGACAATTTACCACAAAACAACAATATTCTCTAACAGATTAGATAGCACGATGCTGGTACTTGTGTAATCCCAGTATTTGCCATGCACTTAGTTCTTCGAGGTACTGAAAAAGTAAAAAATAGGGTCTTTGTTCTCAGAGCTCATATTTCTATACTGGAAAACAAGTCAACCAAAACTATTGACAAAAATTAATATATAAGATAAACTAAACAAGCAGCCTGAGGTAGCACTTTTTGAAATTTGTTTACACTGTCTGAAGAGAAACAACATTTTAATTGGTTAAATAAATAACATATGGTAAAGAAAAATCCAGGCCTTCAAAACCTGATTTTAAATCTTTGGTGTGTAAATCTAAATCTCCAAACTCTCTTCTTCATATTTGACATTCTGTCCAGAGAGAGAGAGGGGAGTAGCCTGTGCAGGGCAAAGGCTTGGCAGACCTATAATTCAGCAAGCTAGGCCACAGAGACTCAAATTAAAGGCAACCTATTCCCTAACCTTCTGAGTGTAAGCTAATTATTTCGCAATTAAACAATGGGTTTCCTAAAAAATAGTAGGCCCTCTAAAGTCCTTGAGAGCAAAGACAATGTATCATTTGAATGTATCCCTGGGACTTTGTCCAATGTTTCGTTTTTTTCTGGCTTGTAGGATGAGACCATCACAGAAGAACAGATTTTCTTTACTTTCCTTTTTACTTATATGTTAATGCATAAGAAGCAATATACAATGAAGTACTAAAAAACCCCATCAAAACAAGTATTTCTGGGAAGCAGATGTGGCTCAAGCCGTTGCGCTCCCATCTACCACATAGGAGGTCCAGGGTTCGATTCCCGGGGCCTCCTGGTGAAGGCAAGCTGGCCTGCATGGAGAGCTGGCCTGCACAGAGTGCTGGCCCACATGGAATGCTGGCCCATACAGGAGGACTGGCCCATGCAGGACTGCTGGCACACGCTGTGAGCTGGCCTGAGCAGAGAGCTGGCCCATGCAGAGAGCTGGCGCAGCAAGATAATGCAACAAAAAGAGACACAGAGGACAGACAATAAGAGACGCAGCAGACCAGGGAACTGAGGTAGCATAAGAGATTGAGAGCCTCTCTCCCACTCCAGAAGGTTGCAGGATCGGTTCCCCGTACCACCTAAAGAGAAGACAAGCAGACACAGAAGAACACATAGCAAATGGACACAGAGAGCAGACAATGGGGGGAGGGAGGTGGGAGAAATAAAAAAAAAAAAATCAAAACCTAAGTATTTCCAACACTCATTATCCAAAAAACTATCGGATTTATTAACTGAAATTCTCCTTGCAATTTTACTGAATAAAATGATAATTTTGCTACCATGCAGACTTGGCCCCTCTATGATTTTGTGCCCTTTGGAGTATGAGTGTAGTGATCCTTCATAGTCAAATATTCTAAAAAGTGTCTGCAAAACATGGAGAAAATTTGTTAGTGTCAACATGTTATCTTATTACTTACAGGCAACAGTGAAAGTTCAGCAACAACCTGAACTTTAAAGAAATGACTTAAGAATCTTTTAAACTCTTAAAAAAATTTTTTTTATTTTTAAAGAAGCTTTAGATTACATAAATATTACATTAAAAATATAGGGGATTCCCAAATACCCCACTCCTTCCCCCTCCCACACTTTCCCACATTAACAATATCTTACATTAGTGTGGTACATTTGTTACAATTGGTAAACACATATTGAAGCATTGCTACTAACAATAGACTATAGTTTACATTATAGTTTACACTTTGCCTCTCACAATTTTATAGGTTTTGACAAAATGTATAATGGCCTGTATCCATCATTGCAACATCATGCAGGACAATTCCAATGTCCTCAAAATGCCCCATGTTACAACTATTCTTCCCTCTCCCTCCCCTCAGATCCTCTGGTAGCCAATGCCTTTATATCAATGATACATATTCTTCCATTGCTAGAATAATAATAAGTCTACTTTAGTCCATAGTTGCATTCCCCTCTTATGTTTGTTCATTCCTCAACCTTGAGGATTTTGGGATGGTGATGCCCACTCTGCTTCTGATTGAGAAGGGGCTTAGATCCCATGGAGCAGATGGATGGAACTGTCTAGCTTGCAGTAGTAGATATTTTCTGTCTTTTGGGATGGGTGTTGTCCATCATCACCCTAAAGAACTTATGTCATGAGGAAGTTATTTCAAAATATATCACAGAAAGTGTGACTCATTTATGAATTAAAATAATTCTTTGTGTATTATTCATAGTATCATCCTGAATGTGAATGATATTATGAATAAACTTGCAGCATACAAAAATAGTAGAATATTACTCATAAAACATAACACAGTCATCTTATTTTCATCCTGTTGGGTTTGCATACTTAAAACAAAGGGCAAAACAGGGAAATAGACATTGGAATATATGAAGAATAGAATTTTTAGCCTTCAAAGATTCTAGCATATTATTAAGCAGATTGATTTTTTTAAATAGGCTAATCCAGATATACCTTACTAAATAATATGCTCCCTAATTAGGAGAACATACCTGTTTGTGCTACTCAACTTTTCCAAAGTCTACATTAAAGACTCTAATTTCCTTTCAATTTTTCACAAAACAGGCCAAAAGAATGGCTAATAACCTTCATGAAGTATGGCTGAACAATGCTCTAAAATGAACACTTAGCCTTTCATATTAAATTAAATAAAGCTAGATTTAAATACCTATGAAGTTTTTAAAAAGAAAAGCTATTTTGCCCTTCACTTGAATACAAAACTCTGAGATATGGTATAGGTTCTTCTAGATATAATATACTTATTGAATTCAGTTTCAGTGATCAGTCCATATTGCTGGGTTCACTGTCATAGTAGTGTCTTTTTTAATCTTACTTTTAATCTAAAATTAGATATGAGAAGAAGAAACTGCAAGGTCTGGTTGCTATGGTTCTGAGTCACTTATATCTCAACTATTTCTTGGTGCCTACTATATGCCAGACATTGATCTAGGTGCTGGTACATCTTAGTAAACCAAACAGACAAAAAAATCTTATCCTCATAGGTTTACATTACCTCTGTCTTTTTTACCCCATATATTAAGAGCAATACTCTCCAAGTTACCCCAGAGTAGTGGCAAAATCAGTTGAATACTGGATCATCTCCTTTCATTTGTCTCATCAAGGCTATTAAAGTGACAATGCTGTAAAACACAGAATTGCAATGACCCTGGTATGTGAAGCCATTTATAATATTGTTTGAAAGACAGAGACAAAGGGGAAGAATATGAAATAATATGCCAAACAAAGTGAGGGGGATTGTTACATTTTAGAATGTCCTTTTCCTCTCTGTGTTCTCATTGGGGCTGCCTAAGCATTTCAATATCTACACAGTTAAGATACGCATATGCAGTTCCAACAGAGATGGAGGTCCTTAAATGCTGAAAGAAACCACATTTGCTTGCCCCCAATTGAGACTTACCCAGTGGAAATGATCCCAGGTCAAGCTTAGGGGAGGTGATAGAGAGACCAAAGTCTGACATTGCTTGATGTCCCCTTAAATAGACAAATGAAAAGAGGGCTATTTTTTGTCTTTGTTTTCTGTTTATCAGCTATTGTCTCATTATAATTTTAGACAAAGTCAACCAAAGTTAAAGTTGGTATACTAAAAGAGTATAATGAAAAAACTGGGCTCCCTCAATAAAATCAAACCCAGACTCTCCAAAGTTGTCAATGAAGACTGGCCCTTCCTTTGGGGAGGAGCATCTGAACCTCAGATCCCTGACTATTGTCCCCCTGAATGGTCCTGACCCCGAGTGACTTGCTAAATAGCACTACTGTAATTACACAGGCCTCAGAGGATTTGGAGAAAAGCTGGACTCAGAAATATCCTAACACTCCTTGTACTGTAGCAAAGATGGAAAAGACAGACAAGGAAATAAACAGAAACAACTAGGTAATCAGGTTTCAAGGCGTGGCTTGCTGGCCCAGGTATTCAGAACCCATTCTAACTATTCTTTTATATAATGCTTAAATGCTTACCAATTTCTTTGCTCACCATCCTTTCTTTCATCTCAAACCTTTCTGATGAAATCGTTTTCCTTCTTTTTGAAGTATAAAGTAGGCTTTCTAAAAGTTTTTTTGGTAAATGGAAAGGTTTGATAAACTATTCATATCTAAAAATACCTTTATTTCACATTCTTAAAAGATAGTTTTGCAGTACTCAAAGATGTTATTCCACTATTTCCTGGCTTCCACTGTTGCTGTTAAAAAGTACTGTTATCCAATTTTAGTTCCTTTTGGATGACTTATCTTTTATCTTTGGCTGTTATAAGTTCTTCTCTTTGTCTTTGGTATGTTGCATTTTCATTATAATGTCTATATATAGATCTCCTAAACAATACTCTACTTGGTAAATGATGGCACTACCTTTATTTGTGGACTTATGTATATCATCAATTCTAAACATCAGCTATTATTTTTTAAAATATTTTTGCTCACCTGTTCTCCCTATTACGTTCTCTGGATATTCTATTAGATGTGTAGTGGACTTTTTCATTGCATTCTCCATGTCTTTTAACATCTCAATTATATTTTCAATCCTCCTGTCTCTCTGAGCCAAATTCTGATAATTTCTTTAGCTCTTTCTTCCACTTCACTAATTTTCTTTCCAACTCTTTGATCTGCTGTTTGGCCTACACACTGAGTTTTTTACTTCAATTTTTTTTTTCATTTTTACAACTTAAATTTGGTTATTTTTCTAACATGTCTAATATTTTTGCACATCTCTTGTTCCTTGTGCACTTTTAAAATTCCATCTTTTATTTCTTTAAATATTTTATAACATTAACAATTTTTTCTTTTTTATAACTCAAATATCTAAAATCTTTGTAGGTTTACATATTTTGTTTTTTGTTTCTACTGACTCTGGTTCCTTGTTTGACTATTTTTTAATTGTGTGATTGTTTTTTAAAATGGTTTCTCTTGAAGTAATTTCAAACTTAGAGAAGACTTTCAAGAATAATAAAAAGAATTCTCTTATACTTTTCACTCAGAGAACCCAAGAGTTCCTCCCGGTGTCCCAATTATATCCTTTATAGCAAAGAATCCAATCTAGGATCACATGTTGCACTTAGTTCTCATGTCTCCTCACTCTTCTTCAATCTCAAATAGTTCCTCAGTCCTTCTTTGACCTTCAGGATCTTATTATTTTTAAAGATTACAGTCCAGTTATTTTGAAGAATGTTTCATTTTGGGTTTCTATGATGTTTCTTTATGATTAGATTCAGGTTCTAAAACTATGATGTTGGACCCCAGTGCATCATATCAGGAGGCACATGATTTCAATTTTTAGCATACATTGATGTTTCTTGACCAAATTAATTATTACTATGATGGTTACCATCACCTTTAATGATATAATTTCTTCTACATTTAATAGTTGTTATTCTACTTTAAAGAAGAACTTTTTCTTCTCTTCATATATTTATTCATTTATGTGTTTATATCAGTGCTTAGTCATGGATTACTATTTTATTCAATGTTATATAATCTATTACTATAATTATTTATTTTAATGCTCAAATTGTCCCAGATTTGGCCAATGTGAGCCCCTTTAAACTGTTTTTATATCCTTTTCATGTGTCCTCATCATTCTCTGGGCATATCTTTACTTAATAGTACAAGATGTTCCAATCTTATCTTATACACTCCCTGCTCCAAACCTGGAATCAGCCACTCCTCCAAGGAACCCTGGATCCTTTTATGAGTAGGGTTTTTAATAACTAATATCTAAGCATTAGGTATGCTCTTTACTACTGAGATCTCTGAGGCACTCTCAGTGGACAAAGAAACAAAATGTATACATTTATATACATAAACACATCTGTATACACACATTTTTACATTTATTTATTTCTATATCTATCTATGTATCTATCTATGTATCATCTATCATCTAAACCATGAACTGGCACCAATAACTGCAATTCCAATCCAACACCATAGGGTACATTTCATCTCCCCCCCACCCACCCTGCTTCATATTAGTAACTTCTATCTCCAAAAGTGAGAAATTAGATTCCCATTATCCTTAACTCACTCACTTATTTGCTTAATCTGCCTGTACATAATCAATGTCTGCATCCTTCTGAGTCCCCACTCACCTTGGATGCTTGGCTGGTCCTTATGAACTCACATTTAATTTACTTAATCTGTGTGAATCCAGAGGCATTACAACAAAATTTTTCTTTCCTCCACAGAGGATTTGTGTTTACTTCTACCAGCAATCCACAGTACCACCAATGTAAGACATATTAGCTCCTCTAAAGAGCATCCAGGTTCATCCAGTAGTCTTAGGTTAGCAATCTCGGTCTAAATCTACTGATCCCATCACTTACTTTTGGCCTTTCTGATTTCAGTTCTCTGGGGTTTGGGGGAGGTTTTTGTTGTTGTTGTTGTTGTTGTTTTTCAGAAAATTATTGTTTCTTTGTTTTTGACCTTGAAGGCTTGCCCTGGCTTCTTGCAATCCTAGGAATGCTTTGAAAGTTATGCATATAATTCATCCAGGTTCAGTTGTGTTAAGCAGCAGGCCCCTCAGAGTATCTAATCAAACATATGTTGTTACGTGTCCATATATTACAAAACTATTAATGCCCTTAAAATACCATGGGAATCTGCTCAGCCTGGTTACTATTTCAAGGCAGAAACAAAGTGAGATTAGAGAAATTATCGGGTAAACTCCTGATTTTATTGTTATCAGAAAGGAGGGACTATTATAGCAAAGTTGTGATAAGAATAAGTCATTTTTTTTATCTTAAAGAGAAAGGAGACATTAACATTCATTTGATTCAGTCTTCCAATTTCAAACATGGGGAAAAGGCATCCCAAACAGAGAGTATGGGTTTCTTCCAAAGTTGTTTTTTTGGTGAGCTTGCTTAGATTTAGAACCCAAGTTTCTGGTCTACTATTCCTATCTTATTTCTGTCCAATCTTCTTTTTCTAAGCAAACTCTAGTGTTCTTTTTCTACAAGTATCTTTCAATGTGTTTCCCACTTGTTAAAGAAATACATGCTCATTTTTAGAAAAAAAAAAAAATGCACAAAAAATATAAAGAAAATAAACTTTCTTTATAATCCTATAATCCTGGAGATAACTATTGTTAACATTTTGGTGTTTTTAATGCTTACATCCTTTATTTTCTTAGCTGAGATCATACCATATCATTTTGCATTTTTTCACATAATATATCATTAATATTTCATCACCTCATTAAAAGCTCTTTATAAGCATTATTTTTGATGCTACATAATATTTCATCATATGGATGTACTTAAATATATTGAACTATTCATCATCACTAAACATTTACATTGTTTCCATTTTTTCCTATTATACATAACTTTTCAAAGAATATTTTTGTTCATCAATGTTTGTCCACACTAATGATTATTTCCTTAGGACAGAGTCCTAGAAGTAAATTTACTAGGACAAAAGATGTGAACATAATTCAGACTCTTGACATATATAACACCAAATTGCTTTTGAGAAACAGTACCAATTTATGCTACCACCAGTCACATTTAAGAGATATGGTCTCACCCTCTCCTTACCAAGGTTCTTCAAGATGGGACTAACTATTCTCAACAACTTCTTTTCATAATTTTCCTAAAGTTCTGAGTCAAAGGACTCTTGCGTTATGCAGTGGGGGTGGAGAGTATTATGGACAGCCCTCCAAGTAATTAGACCTGTGCAAGGATGGCCAGAGGAGCACCTGAAAAGCCCTGCTCAACACATGCAGAATGATCCATCTTCCCTTCCTGCAACAACGTGGCCTTGTGGGGAGATCAGATCACAGGCTCTGGAGTTAGACATATCTGTCCCATTCCCATTACCTATTATAAGTATAACCTTGGGTAAGAATACCAAGCCTCTCAGAGACTTTTTTTTTTCATATACAAAATGGAATACTGATGCCCCTCTTGTGTCAAAAATTAAATGTAAAAGTGCCTGATACTTCTTTACCTCCTTCCTATCAAGCTTGAATTCCTACCCATAAGACAAATTAATGTGCTAGACAAAATAGGGTATGCTCTTCCCATAGGTCACAGTTAGCAAATATATTCACCTTCCATTTATCTGACTGGCAAGTTGATACATTGAATGCTTACATGTTTATAAGGTGGAAGCATGAAAGATGGTGCCTTCCTTCAAAGGGCTTGCCTAGGGGAGATGGAATCAAGAGTATAGAAATCAAAATGGGAGCGTTTCCTAATATTTATTTCACCAGTTTCAATTGATTAGGTCTGGCTACTCTATCTTGGAATACCGAGGTGCCTACAAGGGGTTATGTTACAATGGATCTCACCCTGGTTGTACATATACTTTGTAAAAGCTCTTAAAAGCTCCTTCCAGACCTACTGAATCAGTGGGATGGAGCCCAGGTAGCTATGATTTTTAAAGCTCCCTAGTTGATTCTGATTCACTGCCAAAGTTGAGGTTTAATGGATAATGTGGTTCATAGATTCTGGAATGTAAGAAATGAAAACAGTCATCTAAACCTCTAATTAAACACCTTTGACTTATAGATCAGGAACTAAATCCCAGAGAGATTCAATTATTTGCTAAATATCACATAGTTTGGTAATAACAGGACTAAAACATAGGATTCTAGCACATTGCCGGAATGTAAAATGAAGGAATGTCCTCAACAAGCTTATTAGATAAAAGGCAAATTTGTCTTATGGAAAGCAAAAATCAGTTATTGAAATAAACTGCTGTCAACTACAGAAAAGTCTTTACTGATTTTTAAAAATTTTTGTATTTCATATTGTATATAGATAAAGAAATCTGATCTCAGTTCTCACCTGGACAAACGGCCAAAAAAATGCTCACTTTGCCATTTGCTCTTCTCCAAGAAATGAGCAACTGCTGCCATAATGCAGTCTTTATTTCTTCTCCTACAGTACATTAAGTCTCTTACCTTTTTTTGGTTTTTAAAACTGTTTGAATGTACAATGGTGGGGGTGTAGGTGATGTCAAAAAGGCACTCCACTGGCTGATAGCCCCAAGCCCTCTTTATTTTCTAAAGTGTAAACATTATTGTTGACATCATGAACTTTGTGAGCATACCCCTCTTAACTTATACTGTTTCTTCTTTAGATATTCGGGGAGAGGTGGATGTTGAAAATTGTCTATGTACACAATAGTGGAGGCATGATAATGACTTTGAGTGGGAAAAGACTTTACCAAACCAATTTTGTATTATTTATTTTTTACTGTGAACAGTCTGTTAATGAACTTTTAATTGGGTTATTTATGAAGTCTTAACTACGACTTTGTTTTAATTTTGAAAGGTCTCCAGAAAAAAATACCTAGCCATACAAAAATGCCTGGCTAATTTTTAGTCATTTGGGGTCATGATGGGAACTCCAAGTCTACTGACACAGAGGCTCTGGGTTCACAGCTGACACATTCTTAACATTTGTAGTGATTTTAGAGACCCTGGCTATCTAGTGCTATAGTTCTTTCTCCCAGTATTTTTCTTGGATTGATTTGCAGCCAACTGGTTGTAATTGACCCTCTATTGGGACAAGTTAGGATATGAGTATATGACTTCCCTTAAAAGAGTGAGAGAGACCAAGAAAAAAATTACCATTGATATTTATCTTAAACCTCCTTCATTTCCAACTTCTCTGGCAGCAAGTCAAGCTGCTGTCACAAAGTAGTGCTCTCGTTAAAGGAGGTTCTTGAAATGGAAAGCTAATGGTTAATCTGTGCAGAATTGTTAAAAAGGTTGTTTGTAAATCTTTGGAAATGAATAGAAAGGATTAAAGCATATCATGGTGTTTGTAACTAGCAGTGCTATTGTATGAGTAGGACAGTGGTTGGAAAAGGAAAGTCTAAGGTCATGTATATCACTAGAAGGAAAGCTAAAAAGCTGTAACATGGAACTGCATAAATAGTAAAACTTCATGTAAAACATAAATATGGGTGCTATTGCATAAATAAGACTGTTTTTACAAAATATAAATACAAATATACTAGAGAGAAGGAAAAAGAATAGCAGCTATGTACACCAGGTGAGGCATAGTGATATTGAGAGTGATGAGTTTTGCTTATTATTATTAGAATAATGAAAGTACTCTGAAAAAAAAAAAAAAAA
>JAQZBX010108512.1:0-10541 GCA_029593785.1 Cabassous unicinctus
CCAATACCACACACTGTCTTGATAAGTGTAGATTTATAAGTCTTGATATCAGATACTGTTAGCCCTTCAAATTTATTCTTCTTTTTTAAAGTTGTCTTAATTTACAGGACTGCTGTAACAAAGTACCAAAAACCAGGTAACATAAAACAACAGAAATTTATTTTGTCACAATTCTAGAGGCTAGAAATCTGAAATCCACCTATGTGTGGGAATACCTTTTTTGCCTCTTCCTAGCTTTTGGTGTTTGCTGGCACTCCTTGGCACTCCTTGGCTACACATATATATACACATATGGATATTTATGTATCTGTTTCTTCTTATTGACCTTTGGTAGCTTTAATGTTTCAAAGAGCTTTCCATTTCATCTAAGCTGTCAAATATATAGGCATAAAATAATATCTTATTTTCCTTTCAGTATGTGTAAATGTGTGATGTTGCCTCCCTTATTCCTCATATTTGTGTCTTTTTTCTTTTATTTTCAAATGATCAGTCTAGCTTTAATCTTTCTCTCCCTCCCTCCCTCCTTCCTTCCCTCCCCTCCCTCCCTTCCTTCCTTCCTTCCTTCCCAGATAATGATCCAGGCAACAATTTTATACTTAAGAAAGTAAATTTAGAAACATTCTAAAATTAGTCCTAAAATGACTAAGTAGTTGGATAATATGGCTCCAGAAACAATTTTCTAGGATTCAGTATTGGGCTAATAGAAAAATACTAGCCATTTAGGAGTCAGAAGATCTGACTTATAGCCCTAAATCTCACTTAATTTTTTTTAAACTTTATTTTTAAAGCAGTTTTAGATTACAGAAGAGTTACATTGAAAATATAGGGGATTCCCATATACCCCACTCCTTCACCCTCTCACATTTTCCCCTTTTAGTAACATCTTACATGAGTGAGGTTCATCTGTTAGAATTGATGAACAAATATTGAAATATTCCTAGCTTTAATCTTATCAATTTTATTGTTTTCCAAGAACTACTTTTGGTTTTCACTGATTTTATCTATTGTTTACTTGTTCATTGATTTCCAAATTTATCTTTATTTCCTTTCATTTACTTATTTTGTGTCTTGCTTGCTCTTCTTTTTTTTTAATTTCTTAAGGAAGAAAATGAGGCTATTGATTTGACCTCTTCTAATATAGGCTTTGAGTGCTACAAATTTCCCCTTAAGTATTGCTTTATCATCATCACAAATGTACTAATTAATATATTGTGTTTTCATTTTTATTCAGTTCAAAATACTTTCCAAGTATCTTTATTTTTTCTTTGACCCGTGGACTATTTAGAAGTGTGCTATTCAGTTTTCAAATATTTTGGGATATTTCAGAGATCTTTCTGCAATTGATTTCTGTTTTAATTCCATTTTGGTCAGAGAACATACTATACTTTGTTTGACTAAAATTCTTTTGAATTTATTGAGACTTTTGTAATGGCCTAGAAAATGGTCTATCTTAGCAAATGGTCTCTGTGCTCTTGAAAACAATGTGTATTCTAATGTTGTTGAGTGAAGTGTTTCATAAATTTTCTTTACATCAAGTTTGTTGGTACTGTTCTTAAATTCAACTATATCCATGCTGATTTTCTGCTTACTTGTTCTGTCAATTATTGAAAGTGAGATGTGAAATCTCTGACTATATTTATAGTTTTGTCAATTTTTCCTTGGAGTTCCCTCAGTTTTTGCCTCTTATATTTTGAATCTCTGTTAATAGGGGCATAAACATTTAGGATTGTTATGTACTCATGATAACATAACTCCTTTATCATTATGAATTTACTTTTATTATCCCTGGTATACTTGTTTGCTCTGAAATCTTCTTAGTTTGATATAAATCTAACCACTTCTGTTTTCTTTCATCTTGTGTTAGCAGTGTGTATCTTTTCCATCTTTTTACTTTTAGCTTACTATTTTCTTTATATTTAAAGTGCATTTCTTGTAGGCAACATACTGTTGGGTTCCTTTTTAATCTAATTTGACAATCTCTTCATTTTAATTTGGGGGTGTTTAACCCACTTGCATTTAATATGATTATTGATATAAGTAAGTCTATCATCCTTCTATTAGTTTTCTATTTGTGCTATCTGTTCTTTATTTCCTTCTATTTCTTTCTATTTTTCTGCCTTTTGAGTATTTTTATGATTTTATCTACTTTCTTAGAGTTTAAGATTTATATTATATTCCTTTAACTCATCAAAGTCTGTATTCCAAGTAATAATATACCACTTCACATTTAGTGTAATAACATTATGATTGTACACTGCCATCTCCTCTCCTGGCCTTTGTGTAACTGTTGTCATATATTTTACTTTTACAAATATTGTAAACCTCACAATAGGTTGTTGTCATTTTGTTTAAACATTCAATTATTTTTAAGCAGCTTTAAGTTATAAAAATAATATATAGCTATTCATGTAGATACCATTTCCAGTGTTCATTCCTTTGTACAGACCTATATTTCTATCTAATATTTCTCTTCTGTCTGAATGACTTCTTTTACCATATTTTGTAGTGTGGGCCTTCTAATGTTAAATTATTTTAAATTTTGTATGTCTGAAAATGTCCTTTTTTTTTTAAATTTGAGAGAGTGTGAGTTATCAAAGCAATCATGCAGTACACCATACAGGACTCCCATATATCACCCTTCCACCTGACATTGTTGTGGTATGTTTCTTACAGATGATGAAAGAACATCATCATAATATTACTGCTATCTTTACTTTTCCCTTCATTTTTGAAAGATTTTTCATTAGGTATATTTTCTAAGTTGGAAGTTTTTCTTTTAGTCCTCCCCACCGCACCTGTCTTCTTGCTTGCATTGTTTCCCATGAGAAATTTTCTGTCATTCTTATCTTTGTTCCTCTGTACAGAACATCATTTTTTCTCTGGCTGCTTTTAAGATTTTTTTGTTATCATTGGTTGAGTAATTGGATTAAGAAGTGTCTTGGTATAATTATTAATATTTCTTTTGCTTATGTTTTATTAATATTCTTGGACCTGTGGTTTACAATTTACATCAATTTAGAAACATTTTGGACATTATTTCTTTTGACCCCCACTCCTTTGGTGGCTCCAACTACACCTGTGTTGGGTTGCTTCAAATTATCCCTAGCTAATTGATGTTTTTTACATTTATTTCATTTTTTTCTTTGTTTTTCATGTTTACTAGCTCTTATTATTATAGTCTCAAGTGTAATATCCTTTTCTTCTACAATATCTAATCTGCCATTGATTTCATTCAATGTGTTTTTCATCTCAGTAGTTGTAGTTTTTAATCTCTAAAAGTTTGATATTGGTCTTTTTTTAAATATCTTTCATGTCTCTCATTTTTAAAACATAATGACTGCATTTATTATATCCATTTTGATGTCTTTCGCTGCTAATTCTAACCTTCTATGTCAGTTCTGGTTCATTTCATTTTGTTGTTCATTCTGCTCGTTATGTATCACGCTTTCCTACATCTTTGCATGCTTGCTAATCTTTGATTGGGTGCCATACATTGTGAATTTTACCATTTTGAGTGCTGTATATGTTTTAATTCCTGTAAATATTCTTAAGCTTTATTATAAGTTATAGTTAAGTTACTTGGAAACTACTTGATCCTTTCTGGTTTACCTTTTATGACTCGTTAACTGAGGCCAACTTAGTATTCAGCCTAGGGCTAATTTTTCCTCACTAATGAGGAAAGATCTTCCTGAGTTTTTCACTAATTGCCTGTGAATGATGAGGTTTTTTTTTTTTGTTTGTTTGTTTGTTTGTTTGTTTTTAAGTCTGGATGGTGGAAAAAAGCACTTTTCTTGACCCTGTGTTAGTTCCTGGCAATGTTCTCTCTAAACTTCTCTGATTTTTTTCCCCCTGGGTGTAGGCAGTTTCCTTAAATTCATGTGCTGATATATCTCTGCTGTTTACCTGAGGAGGGCCCACTGTAGATATCCAAAGTAACTCTCTTCTTTCTGGTTGTCTGTTTTGTGAACTCTAGTGAATATATTCCCCCTGGACTCTCGGATCTCTCCCCTTAATTCAGGGAGTCTACCCATCTCCTCCTGGATTCTCTCTTCCTACTCCATGGCCTGAAAACTCTCCAGACAGTAAACTAGGAAAATTTTAGAATTGTTTACTATCTCACAGGGATCACTGTCTTCACAATAACTATATTAGATAGTTATATTTATCTGCTAGATTAAACATAGTTTTCTTCAGACAAGGAAATTGAGTACTGGCCCAGCTATGGAGCAACTGATCCAAGATGTGGATCCAAGCAGCTTGATTTAAGAGGCCACACATGTAACCACTGACTACATTGTCAATGAAGTAGGTTAGAATACACAAGAGAACTGGAAGGATTGGAGGTTATGGTCAGAAGACTGGATATTAATGTTAAAGTTATTAGAAGCAAAACTACTTCGGGTGATGTTAGATCTCAGGTAGACAGCTAAAGTAGAGTTCAAATAAATGTAATTAGAGTTGAAGTACTTTAAGAACCGAAAGGCAGGGTTTGGGATAATTCATGTTCATGTGTATTAAAATCACCCATGAATTTGAGGGGGAGGGGAAGTCTAATAAAATTTTATTTGTTTATACTATTTGTCATACTGGATGACTTTCTCTAGGCTTTTAGGAAAATTCAAGAAGTTGAAGAATTCCAAACTGAAGTGGACAACTCATCTCATTGGTCAGAAAAGAATCCTAAGGCCCCATCCTGCCAGCAGACAAGCTTACACTTGCATGTTATTGCTTTACTAGCATCCATTCCTTGTCATCGCTTCTGGTGTAACCTGGGCCTTGAAAACATGTATCCACTCCCAAGAAAGGTTTTGATGTTATTTGGGATTTAAACTCTATGCAGTGATCCTTTTGGTCTCTTTGGTCAGGTGATTCAGCAGTGAGTGCCGAAGAGGAACTTCATCATCTATGAGCAGGATCATCTGAACTTTCTTCTTATATTAGGGGAATTCATCAGAATGAATATATACCAAAGGGCAAAAATCCATGGAAACCCTGACTTTATTGGCTGTTTATTTAATATTTGTCTCATGGAGCATCAGCTCTCCAATTTCATCTTAACAAATGAAAACATATTTTAAAAACAATAACCTCTTTTAAGAAACTTCTTTATATAAATTCTCTGATTGGGATTGAAGGGTAGAGGGTGCCAATTTCAGCCCCAAAAGGAGACCATCATAGATTCTATATTGTACTTAATAGGATTATAATGTGAAAATCAGTCCAAATGTTACTGCATCTTGGCAATATTCTCATTCCCATGGTTTTGTTTAGTGTGGGTTTCCTGCCCTGTAGCAACTGGTCCTTGATGAAGGCCTTTAAACCACAGCATTTTGAGGTCTCACAGAGTCGTGCCAGGTCATGGATTTCCATTTGTGGCTATTTCTATGATTAAAATGCTCCAGGGCACATTGGTGACAAGGCAGTTTTGGCATTCCAGTTCAGTCAGTTTGTCTAATGGTTAAGTCACAGTTGTATGTGGGTATCCTGTTGTCATCATCTTCTGGAGTGTGAAGATTGAAAAGCCAATGAGACAGTGAAGGCATAAAATCAACTTATAAGGCAAATTAAGGAGAAATGAATTTTTCTAAAAGAGATGTGAAGTTATCATGTCAATAAGTCCTAAAGTTTGGTTTGCAAATCAGTCTTAAAGTTGAAAACAAAATATTTTATTTCTTCAAGAAATAATTCTGTGCCCCTCCATCATGTTTATATTTTAATAGAAAATTGATACATACAGGCTAGTTTTAATTGGACTGTTAAAGTGATCACCATTTTCTAAGATTAAGAAGGAGAAATAGTTGAATATTGAAGGGGGAATGAGAGGCAAAGTAAGCAGGGAAAAGTGTAATAGGAGGCAATGCAGGGGCAAAGGAATGTTTCTTGAATAGGGACATGATTAAAATTTTAAAGTCAAAGTGCTCTTTCCTGAAACTTAGCTTGTATCTGAACCTGCACCCTTGTTATCCTTAAGAGGAGTTTCCTAATTTACAGGAAGGAATAAAAAGTAAACCAACATTTTAAAAAGAGTCAAATTGTGCATAAAAAGAAGAGTCAAATAGTAACTGGGGAAGCTTAGCCTGCATTTGTGAAAGCCATGCTTAGAGCAAGTCTATTTTGTGGATGGGGAGCCCTAGATATTTAAAGTTGAGGTTCAGGAGGTACCATCGGCTCAGAGGCAGGGAGTGGAGAAAGGACACACAGAAGATAGTGTTTGTGCCTAGCAGGTTAGCACACTGAGTTTTTTTTTCCTTGCATTATTGCCCTGCAGCATTCATAATTAAGATAAAAGAAGATCCAGTGCTTTTAGAAATAAGAACAAAAAGAAATAAATTTCTAAGGGGACTTCACATTTCATACTTAACATTCCCTTAACAGTCAGAAATCTGTGGTTTCAAAATTGGCCTATAACTTTGTTGCAGATGATGTTTTGCAAAATAAATCCCTACTATGCAAATCCTTTACACCAATAAGATACACACTTTCCATCACTCAGAAATATTTCATCTGATGCTATTGAACATTAAAAAAATGAAGAATTTCTGCATTTTCTAAATTGTTTTTTCCTCTGGGCATATGAGCTGGTGTTAGTGTGCAAAGACTGGTTTAATAAACTTAATTTGGAGAGCATTTAATAAAAACACAAGTTTTTTTTACTAATGGTAAGATGATAGTATTTTGTTCTTCTTTCAACTAAACATATTTGTTTCCAGGAATTTGAGTGATGGAAAAATGATCTTTAAACCTATTTTTTCAAGTTGAAGAGACTGTTCTGTTGAGGAAATTTGTATACAAATATTTTGGAGAGTATAAATTTTTAAGGAATTAGCAGAGCAAAAATCTATGAGCTAAACAAAATGAATTTTAGATGATATTGTTGACATTTTCCTTTCTATGTAAACTAGTTTTATAATATTAATTTGGAGGATTTCCATCAAAACCATTTCTAGTCAAATTTGAGACATTTTTGCTATTTTTCTGTTAATAAGTCTTTGTCAAGGGCCTACCAACTGCCAGGCCCTCTTCTAGACACTGAGGTAGTAAATAAGGCAAAGCGTCTGCCCTCAGGGAATTTACATTCTTACTGGAAAAGATAGACAGTAAAAAAGGGGGGGGGCGCATACGAATAATATAATATCAAGTAGTGTTCAGTTCAAAGGAGAAATAAAACAGGGCACTTGGCTAGGGAGTAGCTGAGAGGTTACTTTAGCTAGAGAAAAGACTATCTGAAGAGGTCATGTTTGAGTTGGAATCTAAATGATGAGATGGAGGCAGGCAAATTAAGATATGGGGGGAAGAGACCTTAAGAAGAATGAATAATTGAAAATGCTTCATTGCTGGAACTAGCTTGGCATTCTTGTGGTATTGAAAGAAAGCCAGTGTCCTTTCCTTTACAAGAGAAAATAAACCATTCTAAATAGGTTTAAACAATGAGGACATGTTTTGGCTTGCATAAATAAAAGTTTAAACATCAGGTAGTTTTCAGGGTTGTTTTATCTGGTCATCAAGAACTTCTTTCCATTTTCCTCCTCAGTGTGCTTTCATTAATATTTGATCTGTACTGCTTGAGGGTCAGTTCACTTTGTGCTTGTAGAATGGATGCCAGTAGTCATCAGAGCTTCCTCATTCAAGTTCAGAATGCAAGAATATTGTTTATTCTCGAGTATCTCTGACTAGAAAAGAACTTTCTCAGCAGCTCTGTAAACCTATCCTTACATGTTGCCAACATCTTCCAAATGCTGAATCCTGAAATAATAACTGGTGAAGGGAATATAACTACCCTTAAGCAAAACAGGCCCACTTCTGGATCTGTCTGGGAGGTACAGAACCTCACACTCCCCACATTTCTGAGACACATAGCCTGCATGAAAGAAAGAAGGACCTGAAAAAAAATCATAATTAATTTTAAGAAGAGGAGGATGAGGCAAACAGTTGGTTAAGCAACCAATATTGTCTGACACTGCCACTCTGCCAAAGAGGAGAATGAAGATAAATGAGGGCAGAGGTCAGATTATACAGAATTTAACAGAATATTATATTGATTTTTATATTGAATATTATACTGAAGGGTGTTTTAGTTTCTTTGGATGCTTGGGAAAATACCATAAAATAGGTCGGTTTAAACAATGGGAATTTATTTTCTCATGGTTTTGAGGTTAGGAAAAAGTCCAAATCAAAGCATTATCAAGGCAATGCTTTCTCCCCAAAGTCTGTGGTGTTCTGGGGCTAGTTGATGGGTACCCTTGGTACATGGTTTGTTACATGTCAAGGCACATGGTGGTGTCTTCTGGCATCTCCTGTCTCTTCTGGGTTCCCTGATGTTCAGTTTCTGGCTGCACCCTCCGGCTTTCTCTTACTCTGTCTGAATTTCATTCTTCTTGTAAAGGACTCCAGTCAGGATTAAGAACCGTCTTGATTGGGCTGGGAAAATCTTAACAGAAATAACCTCATCATGTGAACCTGCTCAGGAATGATTCGATTTAAGAACATATTTTTCTGGCGCTACATATAACTTCAAACTGCCACACAGGGAAAAAACTATTTTATTTTTAAGCCATAGGAGGGTGGTATGATTTAGGTCTTAAATTGATCCCTGGTGATGGGTGGCACGACAAATTCAGGTAATTCTTCTTGCAGAAAACAATTACAAAAATTGGAAAATAATGAAAAACAGTAATTTGAAGGCACTAGAAAATGACCAACAGCAGGAAGAGGCTTGAGAAGAATTTACTACTGAAAGGTTGCTACTGCATTCAGTATGTACTGCAAACTTGCGTCTTTCTCGCAAAACCTCAGCTGGATATTTAAGGGAAAATTCTAGAAGCAGGAGCACCACAAAAAGGCTGAAATCCAAAGTTTGAGCATAAACTCTGTCTAAATTACTGGCTAACTATTAAAGTAAATATGTGTGTAGGAGACCCCAGGTAGCCTGGTGGGAAAGCAAGGAAAAAATAAAGACAGGTCTATCCCTAGCCTATATAAATTGTTTTATAGAAGGATTACTTACGCCACTGGGTAGAGAATGGATTATAGAATAGCAAGGGTTGAAGCAGGGACACTGGCTAGGAGACTGATAAAAAAACGCATATCAAATTGATGGTGAATTAAATTATGGTCATAGCAGTAGAATTGGCTAGAATGTTTTAATTGGGGATATATTTTGGAGGAAGCCCTGATAGGACTTACCAAGTTTTGATAGATGTGGCATATGAAAGAAGAATAGTAAATATGCACTTTAATTTCTGAACAATTAATTAGATGAGAGAATTATTAATTACAGTGGGGAAGAATCGAATGAAATGTATTTGGGTATAAATACATGGCATAAAAGAAATCTAGCTTGTACACGTTGAGTTAGAGATGCTGCTGAGATTTTCAAGAATGGTTTTGTGCTCAGTAGAGAGGTCCAGGCTGAAGAAATGGATTTGGGAGTCATAAGCATAAGGAAAAATTTTACCAAGGGACTGAATAAGATCATCTATACTATGAGTATAGATGAAGGAGAGAAGATTGCTAAGATCCACTAATATTTAGAAACATACATGAATAAGAAAATACAATAAATAAACTGACTCTATATCTATAATTAAATATTCTTCATTCTTCTACATCTCTTCCACATTTTTTCTATTCCACAAACACTCAAAACGTCACTCTTGACACCCCAGATTCTCCAGGTCTCCATGCCTCCTACTTTGACTATGCAATTACCATCCTGTCCATTTCCTATTCATCTGTTTCTCATTTTGGACCTTTACACTTGCTCTTTCCTCTTTCTGGAAAGCTCCTTCCATTGGTCTCCACAACATAGGCTCAATTACATTCAGGTCTTCTCCTCTCCTATTATGCTACCTCAGGGAGTCTTCCCTATCTTCCCAGTCCACCAAAATCCTACCTCCTCAGCCATTCTCTATGTCATTATCTGATTAAATTTTCTCTATAATACTATTTAAAATTTCCATTTCACTATTTGAAATGATTTTTAATTATCACTTTATTTCCTGTTTTTCCACTTTACCCTATTTCTAAATATTAATGTGTGCCAAGATTTGACCTCAGCCTTTTTTAATTTGTTCATTGTATTTCTCCACACTCTAGAATATATTAACTCTATGAATTCAGGTTTCTGCCTTTCTTGTTCATTTCTGTGTCACCAGCCCCTAGAACAGTATCTGGCACATTGTTACTGCTCAGCAAGTACTTACTGAATAAGTGAATGACTATGAAGTTATTTGATCTTAGTTACCTAAAATATTTAGTTTCAGTCTTTAATATTCTATAGATCTTCACCTACCTTCTTTATCTTCCTTTTCCCCTCTCTAAGAATGAACCTCCTGGTTTTTCCTTGATCTCCTTCCATTTCAATAGCTTTAGAATCTAGCTCTGAATTATATTCTACTTCTTTTAGTTTTTCAGTCAACCTTTATGTTCACTACTTTTTTTTCGGTCTTCAAACATATTCAAAGCAAAACAAATACTTTACCTTGTTTCTGACATTTTCTCAAACTAACATACTTTTCCTCATACCTTTTTTTTTTTTTTTT
>JAQZBX010108513.1:0-10546 GCA_029593785.1 Cabassous unicinctus
GTGGCCTGTATCCATCTTTGCAAGATCATGCAGAACACTTCCATTACCCACAAAATGACTGCTTTTCCATCTATTTTATTCCACCACCACCCCTCCCCTTCAGGCCCATGGCAATCACCAAGCTTCATTCCTTGAAGGACAAGATTCATAATTACTTGCATCTTCACTGAAGACTTGAAACACTGGTCTGTCTTCCCAGACACTGCTTAGACACTTAAATTAGACACTGCTGATGTTCTCAAGTGACTCCTGTCCCTCTGTTTGAGAACATAGTGGGCCTCCCTAGGATGGGAGTCAAACACCTTCCTGCTCATTATGTGGGTCTCTACCTACTGATGCAACACACTATACCAAGGTGATCACTCACACACTCCCTAGAAGAATGATCCAGGTGTGCCCTTGTCTGAATGCCCCCAGCCAACACCCTAAACCAGTAATTCTTGCTTGTCATATTGCCAAATGAGCATTCCAACATTGTAATTTCAACCACATTCTTGCCAATCCCCAGTGTTCACCTGTTCCCTCACCAACCCTTCCCCAAGGTCCATGAACCTTCCAACTCACCTTCTCCCCACTCCCCACCTGCCCCCCTATCAAACCTGCACCACCCAACCTAATATTATCACTATACCCCTGTCCTGTGCCTTCACTGCACAACTACACATTTCCACCTTGTCTTAGATTTCACCTATATGAGTTTTTGTTCATAACTCTCTGCTCCCTTTCTATTTCCTGTAAACCTATCTTCCAGACACTAGCTCTGTGAAACTGCTCAGTTTGCTTATTTTATATTAGTGAGGTCATGCAATATTTGTCCATCAATGCCTGGATTAGTCCACTGAACATAAGGTCCTCAAGGCTTATCCATGTTGACTCTTGTGTTAGTACTGTATTCCTTCTTACATCTGAGTAATATTTCATTGTATGCATATACCAAAATTTGTTTATCCATTCATCAGTTGAAGGACATTTGGGTTGATTCCAACTTTTGGGTTGTTTGTCTTTTTATTTTTTAGGTGTAGGATTTATTTATATGTGATAGATATAAGGTTACCAAATCTTTTTTCCCATTGGGTAGGCTTCCTTTACACTTTCTTAACAAACTCTTTTGGGGTGAAAAAGTTCTTAATTTTGAGGAGGTCCCATTTGTCTATTTTTTCTTTGCTGCTCATGCTTTGGTTGTGAAGTTCATGAAACCATTTCCTTTTACAAGGTCCTGTAGATGTTTCCTTATATTATCTTCCAAGGTCATTATAGTCTTGGCTCTTATATTTAGATCTTTGATTCAGCTTGAGTTGATTTTTGTATAGGGGTTTGAGATGGTGTTCTCTCTCATTCTTTTGGATGTAGATATCGAGTTCTCCAAGCACCAATTGTTGAAGAGGCCATTTTCTCCCAGTTGAGTGGGTTTGGTGGCCTTGTCAAATATCAGATGACTGTATATGTGAGGTTCTATATCAGAACTCATGATTTGGTTCCATTGGTCAGTATTTCAATGCTTATGCCAATATCATGCAGATTTTACAACTGTAGCTTTGCAGTGTGTTTTAAAGGCAGGTAGTGTGATTTCTCTGATTTCATTTTTCTTTTTCAATATGTCTTTGGCTTTTTGGGGTCTCTTGCCCTTCCAAATAAACTTCATAGTTAGTTTTTCCAATTCGTTAAAAAATGCTGTGTTGATTTTTATTGGGATTGTGTTCCATTTGTTGGGGACACAAGTTTGGGTAGGATAGACATTTCAATGATGTTTAGTCTTCCTATCCATGAACAAGGAATATTCTTCCATTTACTTAAGTCTTCTTTGATTTCCTTTAATGGTATTATATAATTTTCTGCATATAAGTCATTTACATCTTTAAGTAAATTTATTCCTGGTATTTGATTCTTTCAGTTGCTATTGTAAAGGGTATTTTTTTCCTGATTTCTTCCTTAGATTGCTCATTACTATTGTACAGAAATGCTATTCATTTCTGCACATTGATTTTATAACCTGCAACTTTACTGAACTTATTTATAAGCTCTAGACACTTTGTTGTAGAATTCTCAGGGCTTTCTATGTATAGGATCATGTTGTCTGCAAATAGTAAATATTTTATTTCTTCCTTTCCAATTGGGACAGCTTTTATATCTTTTACTTGTCTAAGTGATCAAGCAAGTACTTCTACCCCAATGATAAATAGGAGCAGTGATAGTGGGCATCCTTGTCTAGTTTCCAATCTTAGAGGAAAGCTTTTAGGATTTCATCATTGCATATGACGTGTTCTGAGGGTTTTTCATATACACCATTTATCATATTGAGGAAGTGTCCTTCTATCCCTATCTTTTGTAGCATTTTTATCAGGAAATGGTGCCATATTTTGTTTAATGATTTATCTGCATCTATAGAGATGATTATGTGATTTTTTTCTTTCAATCTGTTTATGTGGTATATAACATTGATTGATTTTCTTATATTGAATCATCCTTACATACCAGGGATAAAGCCAACCTTGTCATGGTGTATAATTCATTTGATGTGTTGTTGAATGTGATTAGCAAGTATTTTGTTGAGGATTTTAGCATCTAGGTTCATTAGGGAGATTGGTCTATAGTTTTTCCTTTCTTGTGGTGTCTTGTTTGGTTTTGGTATTAGGGTGATTTTAACATAATAGAATGAGTTAGGCAATGTTCCTTCCACTTCAATTTTTTTGGACTAATTTAAGCAAGATTGGTGTTAGTTCTTTATGGAAGGTTTCATAGAAATCATCTGTGAATCTGTCTGGTCATGGGCTTTTCTTAGTTAGGAGGTTTTAATGACTGATTCTATCTCACAACTTGTGATTGTTCTGTTGAGCTCCTCAGTTTCTTCTTTCATCAATATAGATTGCTTGTGTGTTTCTAGGAATTTGTCCATTTCCTGTAAATTGTCCATCTAGTTGGCATATAATTTTTCAAAGTACCCACTCTTGATGCTCTTTATTTCTGTTGGGTCAGTGGTGATATCCCCTTCCTCATTTCTTATTTTCTCTTTTTTGCATCTTTTCTCTTTTTTTTTTCTTTGTTAGCCTAGCTAATGGATTGTCAATTTCATTGATCTTATTGATGAACCAGCTTTGGTTTTATTTTTTCTATTGCTTTCTTATTTTTTATTTCATTTAGTTCTGCTCCTATCTTTCTTATATACTACTTTCTACTTCCTTTGGAGTTAGTTTTTTGTTCTTTTTCTAATTCCTCCAGGTGTGCATTTAGGTCTTTGATTTTAGTTCTTTCTTCTTTTTTGATATATGCATTTATGGCTTTGAATTTCCCTCTCAGTACCATTTTTGCTGCATCCAATAGGTTTTGATATGTTGTAATTTTCATTTATTTCAAAGTAATTATTGATTTCTTTTGAGATTTCCTCTTTGACCCACTGTTTGTCTAAGAGTGTGTTGTTTAACTTTCATATCTTTGTACCTAATCTGGTTCTCTGGCCCTTACTGATTTCAAGCTTCATTCCATTGTGGTCAAAGGAATTACTTTGTATAATTTCAATCATTCTGATTTCATTGAGAGTTGTTCTGTGGCTTAGCATGTGATCTATCTTGGAGAATGATATGTGTGCACTCAAGAAGAATGTATATCCCACTGTATTTGGGTGTGGTGTTCTGTATATGTCTATTAGGTCCAGATCCTCTAATGTATTATTCAAAGTCTTTGTGCTTTTATTGATTCTCTGTTGAGATGTTCATTCTAATGTTGATAATGGTGCATTAAAGTTCCCACTATAATTGTAGAGGCATCTATTTCGCCACTTATTTTCCCCTGTGTTTGCCTCATGTATTTTAAGGTGCCCTGGTTGGGTATATACATGTCTATGATTGTTCTTTCTTCTTGAAAGAATACCAATTTTATTAATATATAGTGTCCATCTTTGTCTCTTACAACAGCTTTGCATTTAAAGTCTATTTTGTCCAGTATTACTATAGCTACTCCTGCCCTTTTTTGGTTATGTTTGCTTATAAAATTGTCTTCCAACCATTCACTTTCAGCCTTCCTGAATCTCTGGGTCTAAGGTGGGTTTCTTGTAGACAGCATATTGGTGAGTCATATTTCCTTATCCATTCTGCCAGTCCGTGTCTCTTAATTGGTGAGTTTAGTCCATTAACATTCAATGTTATTATTGTCACTGAATCACTTATATTAGCCATATTTTCTTTGGGTTTATGTATGTCATATATTGTTTTTATTAATCTTTTTGTCTTTTTAGTTTTTCTTACACTCTCCTCCAACTCTTTCTGTCCTGTTTTGTCCTTTCTCCCTGCCAAAATCCCTTTAGTATTTCTTGAAGTGAAGGTTTCTTATTAACATACTCTCTTAGATTCTGTATGTCTGTGAATATTTTGAACTCTCCCTCATTTTTGAATGCCAGTTTTGCTGGATAGAGAATTGTTGGCTGGAACTTCTTTCCTTTAGCACCTTAACTATCTACCACTGCCTTCTTACCTGCATTGTTTCAGATGAGAAACAAGTGCTTAATCTTACTGAATTTCCCTTGTAAGTGATGGTTCTCTTTTCTCTTGGTGCCTTCGGTATTCTCTCTTTGTCTTGAGCATTGGACAATTTGACAAGTAAATATCTTAGAGTAGGGGCTGTTCAGATTTATAATGTTTGGGGTGTGCTGTGCTCCTTGGATATGTACATCCATCTCCTTCAATAGGATTGGGAAATTTTCAGGCATTATTTCCTCTAACACTACTGCTGTTCCCTTTCCCTTCTATTCTCACTCTGGGATGTCTATAATGCATATGTTTTTGCCTTTTATATTTTTGTTTAAGTCCTTGAGTCCCTGCTGGATTTTTTTCTATCTTTTTATATATCTGTTCTATTATCTGTTTGATTTCAGATGCACTGTCTTCCACATTGCTAATTCTTTCCTCTACCTGTTACCATCTGGTGTTGTATACTTCCATTGCATTTTTGATTTCTTGGATTGGGCAATTCATCACCATCATATCCATTATCTTTTAATGTATGTTTACAATTTCTTCAGTATGTTCTACCAGTGTCTTCTTAATATCCTTAATCTCTTCCTTCACTTCATTATGTTGATTCATGATATTTGTTTGGACAGCTCTGAATCTGATTAGTTGTTCCATGTTCTGCATCTCATCTTGACTGTTTCTTTGTTCATTGGACTGGGCCATGTCTTCCTGCTTCTTAGTATGGTTTGTACTTTTTATTGGTATCTAGTGATCTTTTTATCTTGATATGTTTATTCAATTGATTGGCTTCTCTCTTTGCTCTATGGTTTTATTTTGTTGTTTTGGGTGTAGTAAAGATTTATTTTGACACTTCATTCCTCTTATTCTATTTCCTTGCCATTGTCTATGTTCCTTGAAAAACAATGTTAGCACCAGAGAAATAGGAATAGATAGGAAGAGGGAATGAGTAAAATAGTAGTGATAATAGTAAAAGATAAGAGAGGGGCTGTACAAGATGTAGGTAACTGATTAATTAACCCAAGTAAGAAATACAGAAGAATCATTAGAAAAGTGGAATAAAAACAAAGAAACATGAAACAGAATGGAGAAAAATATAGAATGAATTAAAAGTTCAGAACAATGAGAAGAGGGTAAAAGAAAAAGTAGAAGAGAGAACAAAAGAAAGAAAAAAATTAAAAAGAAAAACACAAAGAAAGTAGGAGAGAGGGAAATGAGTACAAGAAAAATTTAAGACCAAGCCCAAAAAGGTGGAATGAAAGAACAACAGAAAACAGAAAATATAAGTTTGAAGGAGGGAAAAGATGTAGCATAGGTAGAGGAAACTGGGAAACAAAAGAAAGAAAAAAACTAACAGACAGAGAAACACAGAAATGGGGGATATAACAACAAGAAATCAAGACTGCAGTTACTTTTTTGTTTAAAAAAAAGAAAAAAAAGGAAGAAGGAAGGGAAAAGATCAAAAAGCCAAGATAAACACAGGAAAACAGCCTTTTCTCTTGGACCCCTAGTGATCTTCACAGGCTGTTGCTGTTCTACAATCAATCATCTTGTAGCCTGTCTCCTGCAGTTTTTAAGCCAGGTTTTAGTGGAGTAAATTAGGAAAAATAAAAAAGGAAACTCTTTTTATTTTTTAAATAAGAGATCCAATAAAAGCTAATATAAAGAGGATGTCAATGTGTTCTCTGTCATAACATTTCATTGGATACTTGGTAACCTTGTAACACTTCTCAGAGAGGAGCCAGGGATCAAACCAGGGACCTTGTATATTCTAGGTAGTTCTTCCAATGAGCTAATGTGCCTTCTTAGTTTAGCAAGACCATTCAGAAGCCTATCAGCCCATATTCCCTCCCTGTTATCTGTGCCTCCTTTCTGATGTAAATTCTTCCTTTTCCTAGGTTGCTATGTGTGGCAGCCTGCCCAAGGAGATCCCCTTCCCCTATTCTTGTTGGATCAGGGCCCTTCTGAAGCCCAAAGGAGGCTCAGCTGGCTAAAATAACCACAAAGAGAACACTCCACTCTCTACCCACTTCTCCTCCCAGGGAGGTTGCTGCCACACTCCTTTTGGAGGAGGAAGCCAGCAGTCCACTCAGGCTGTTTATCCTGAGGGTGGGGTATAAGCACCACTTCCCGCCACAGGAATGAGAAACTCCAGATTTTTCAGCAGCTTCCTTTTCTTTCTAGCACCCTTTTAGATGATCCAGAGCACCCCACATCTCTATATATATCAGGAAGTGCTGGCAGGGAGGAAGAGGTGTGTTCTCTTAGTCAGATACTATTTTCCAGGAGTATTAACCTCACCTGATATTTCAAGGATGGGGAAGAGAAGCCCTTCCTGGTGGCCAGGAAGATATATAACTGACAGTTTGCTATTTTGGCTTCCTCCTTTCCGTCCCTGACTCTTCTGTTAGTTGTGAAGCAGTGTCCTGGTCTGCTGTACCCATAAACAGGTTGCCAAGGCAGCCCTAGAGTCCCTCTCTGTTGTTTTACTAAGAGCTAAGTTTTATCTGCCTTCACATTGGCCATATTCCCACGGACACATTTTTTCATTATTCATGTTACATATTATGTCCTTATATATTTATATCCAAAATCATGCATTTATCATTACTTTTTATGCACTTACAATTTTGAACTACAAGGAATTAAAAAGTGGATTTTCATTCCAAAATACTATATATATATATATTATTTTTTATTTTGTAAGAGATGTGCATTTACAAAACAATCATGCATAATATACCCAATTCCCATACATCACCTCATCACAAACACTTTGCATTGGGTGTGGAAAATTTATTACAAAGGAAGATAGCACTTTTTGGTATAATTGTATGATATTTAAATATTATTTACCTTTGTTAAAATTGATGACATATTATTATAATCATTCTATCATCAAATATTTACATTAGGTGAATTTTCCCATATACCACCTATTACCACCTAGTATTAATTATGTTTATTTGCTATAATTCATCAGAGTATTCTTGACTTGTACTATTAACTATAGTCAATAGTTTTCAATAGGGTTCATGGTGTGGTACAGTCCTATGTGTTATATTTTAATTTTTATTCTAATAATATATACATCCTAAAGTTTCCTCTTTAAATACATTCAAATGTATAGTTAAGTAATGTTGATTACACTCACAATAATGTACTTCCATCACCTCCATCCATTTGCAAACTTTTACCATCAGCCCTAAAAAAAATTCTGTACAAGTTAAGCATCACTTCCCCATTCTCTAACCATAATCTATCTCCTGATAACCTACATTCTAGATTCTTACACTATAAGTTTGCTTATTATTATTAGTTCATAACAGTTAGGTCATACACTATTTGTCCTTTTGTATCTGGCTTATTTCACTCAACATAATGCCCTCAAGGTTCATCCATGTTATCACTTGCATTAAGAATTGATTCCTTTTTACTGCTGAATAATACTCTATTGTATGTGTATACCACATTTTGTTTATCCATCCATTGGTTGGCAACTTGGGTTGCTTTCAACTTTTTGCAATTGTTGATAATACTGATAGGAACATTGTTGTCCAAATATCTGTTCAAGTCCCTACTTTCAGTTTTTCTATGCATATACTTAGTATCAGGATTGCTGGGTCATATGGTAGTTCTATACTTAGTTTCCTGAGGAAATATCAAACTGTCTTCCACGGTGGTTACACCATTTTATATTCTCCCCAGAAATGAGTGAGTGATTCTATTTCTTGCATAATCTCTAAAACATTTAGTTGTCTGGGTTTTTTTTAATATATATAGTGACCATTCTAATAGGTGTAAAATTATATGCCATTGTAGTTTTTATGTGCATTCCTTAATAGCTAGTAAAGTTAAGCATTTTTTCATGAACTTTTTATCTATTTGTATTTCCTATTTGGAGAAATGTCTATTAAAGTCTTTTGCCCATTTTAATTGGGTTTTCATTTTATTATGGAATTGCAGGATTTTTAATATATTCTTTGTATAACCCTTATTGAATATGTGGTTTCCAATATTGACTTCTGTTGTGTGGACTTTATCGAAGAAGTTCTTTGATGGACAAATTCTTTATTTTGAGGAGGTCCCGTTTCTCTATTCTCTGTGTTCTTATTGATACTCAATCTAGATGTTCTATCTATTGATGAGAGCAATATATTAAAGGCTCCAATTATTGTACTTGAGATGTCTATTTCTTCCTTCAGTTTTGCCAGTGACTGCCACATGTATCTTGGGGCCTCCAGCTTAGGTGAATAAATATTTATTATTGTTATTTCTTTTGATGAGTTGCCCCTTTTTGAATATATAAAGAACTTCACTGCCTCTTATAAATAATAGTTTTGCATTTAAAGTCTATTTTGTCCTATATAAATAAAGCTAGTTTAGCCCTTTTTTTTGGGTTACTATTTGCATTGAATAATTTTTTTCCAGCCTTTTACTTTGAACCTATCCATTCTTTGTGATTAAGATGAGTCTCTTGTAAACCGAATATGGTTAGATCATGCCATTTCATCCATTCAATCAATCTATGACTCTTGATGAGTCTGAGTAATCCATTAGAATTCAATATTATTATTTGTAAAGCCAGTACTCACTTCAGCCATTTTATCTTTTTTAATGTCATATTTTTGTCTCTGTTTTTACACTTTTCATTACTTATTTTGATAATCTTCATTTTCACACTACAAGCCAGTCTGTCCTGTCTTTCCTTTCAATCTGCAAAAGTACATTTACTATTTCTGGTAAAGGAGGTCTATTTTGACAAACTCTCACAGTTTATGTTTATCTGTGAACATTTTAAATTCACCCTCATTTTTGAAGGACAATTTTGCTGTAAAAAGTATTTCTGGCTGGCAGTTTATATTGTTCATTACATTAAATACATCATGTCACTGCCATTTCACCTCCCTGGTTTCTGATGTGAAATTGGCCCTTAGTCTTATTCAGGATACCTTGAATGGGACAAATTGCATTTCTCTTGCTGATTCAGAATTTGCTCCTTATCTTTGCCATTTGACTTTCTGATTAGTATGTAACTCAGAGAAGGTCTATTAGGATTTATTCTCTTTTGAGTATGTTGCACTTCTGGGACATGCATATTTATATTTTCATAAGAGTTGGGAAATGTTTGGCCATTATTTCCTCAAATATTCTTTCTTCCCCTTTTACCTTCTGTTTTCCTTCTTATATGCACCCATGTTGCACGTGTTTGTGAGCTACATGCTGTCTTTCAAATATTGAGACAGTACCCCAATTTTTCCTTTCTTTTCTCTATCTGTTCTTCTATCCGTGAAATTTCAAATATCCTGTATTCCAGTTTACCAATTCATTCTTCTGTCTATTTAAATCCTGTTTAAAAAGGCTTTAGTGTTTATTTGTATTTATATTTTGTAAAAACAGCCTCCCATATTAATATTAATGTTAATGCTAATATTAATATTAATATTTTACATGAAGTTTCACTGTTACACAGTCCCATGCTACATATTTAAACTTTCCTTTTAGTAATATATATGATCTTAAGACTTACCCTTTCTACCTCTCTCATACCCATATAATAGCTCTGCTAGTTACAAACACTACGATGTGCTTTCACCATTTATATTCATTTCCAAAGATTTATAAACAACTTTTTTCCCAATTATGCACAGATTAACCCACAGCTTTCCATTCTATAAATAAATGAGAGAGACAGAAACAGAATAACATCTATATACAGCAAGGAAAGAATAGAGAAATTGAGAGGGGATGAGTTGTTTTGTTTGTTTGGGATTTTTTGTTTATTATTATTATTATTGCTGCAATAATGTAAATGCTCTAAAATGATTGAAGTGATACATGCACAACTATGTGATTATAGCAAATGCCACTGATTATACACTTTGGATGGGTTTATGTTTTATTAATATTCATTAATAAAATTGATTTGTTAATAAAAGGCTATGGTGACTTTTCTGAAAATAAAATGAAGCTTGTATTTTCATTATCATAGGTCAGAAGCTAATAAAAAATGCTTCTAGTGTATTTTGAATTGCTTCTATTGGGTCTTTCATCCCTAAAATTTCTGTTATGTACCATTTCATATT
>JAQZBX010108514.1:0-10552 GCA_029593785.1 Cabassous unicinctus
ACCTAAAAAAAAAAAAGCAGAATGTGGACCCTACCACTCACCATATACAAAAATTAATTCAAAATGGATCAACAGCCTAAATATAAGAGCCAATGTAGAAGAAAATATAGGCAATTATCTTCAAGACCCTGTAGCAGGCATTGGATTTTTAGATTTTACACTAAAAGTAAAAACAACAAAACCAAAAAACATAAAATGGACTTTATCAAAATTTAAAACTTTCGTGCATCAAGAAAGTGAAAAGACAACTTCCAGAATGGGAGAAAATATTTGGAAACCATATGTCTAATCAGGGTTTAATAGCCAGAATTAAGAACTTCTATAATTCAACAAGACAAACAACCCAATTAAAAAATGGGCAAAATTCTTGAATAGGCATTTGTCCTAAAATGTATAAACTGTTTTAGCTCAAATGCTATAAATGAACAGGTACATTTGAATACAAGTCTTCATGTGGACATGTGTTTTCATTTCTCTTAAGTAATACTGTTATGGGTAAATTGTGTCCCATAAAATGATACCTTGTAACCTTATTTGTAATTAGGGTTGTTGCAGATGAAATTAGTTAAATTAAGGTGAGGTCACAGTGGAGAAGGGCAGTCCCCTAATCCAACATGACTGGTGTCCTTATAAGGAAGGGAAATTTGGACACAGACACAGGGAAACCCTGGGAAGGCAGCCATGGGAAGATGGGAAGAGGCAAAGATTGGAATGATCTATCTATAAGCCAAGAAATGCCAAGGATTGCCAGCAATCACCAGAAACTAGAAAAAGTTCTCAGACTTAAAGCCTTCAGAATTGTGAACCAATACATTTCTGTTGTTTTAAGCCATAGACTTTGTTGTAGTTTGTTACAGCAGCCCCTGAAAGCTAAGACAAATACCTAGGGAAAGAATTGTTGGGTCACAGGTTAAATGTATGTTTTACTGGCTGCACCATTTTGCATGTCCACCAGCAGTGCATGAGAGTTCCCATTGTTCCACATCCTCATTACCACTGGATATTGTCAATCTTTTTATTTTAGCCATTCTACTGGGTATGTAGGGGCTTTTTCATTGTAGTTTTAATTTGCTTTTTCCTCATGTCTAGGGATGTTGAGCATCTCTTCACCTGCTTCTTTTCCATCTGCTTATCTTTTTTGATAGTGTCTGTTCGAATTTTTTGCCCATTTTTCTTTATTGCATTGTTTACCTTATTGATGTGTAAGAGTTCTTTTTATATATGGGATATAAGTTTTCTATGAAGGCTGCAGTGGAAATAAAGTAAATTGGTCAAATGTGTGAGTTACTTAGAAATCAGCAGCTTGCCTTTTCACTTTCTTAACATTATCTTTTGAAGAACAAGATTTTAATTTTGATGAAGTTGATTTTATTGATAATTGTTTTATTGTTTGTGTTTTTTGTGTCCTGTTTAAGAAGGTAAATTTGACAACTCTTTATCAGTAGATTGGAGGGATGAGAGATATGGGAAATATAGAAGATAACTCCTAGACTTCTGCCTTAGGTCAATGAATAAATCCAACAGTGTACCAAGATTATCTCCTCAAAATATACCCATAACCCACCATTCAACCAAATCATCTTTTCTGGATTCCCATTTCCACTGACCTCCCAACAGCATTCTACACTGGTTATCTATATCTTCTGTTTTCCCTTAGTGCAAACCTTGAATCTCTCTGTGCCTTACGCAGTCTGAAAACAATTCTCACAGTTGCATCTTTTTCATCTTTGCCAATGATTTCCAAATCTCTAACCTCTCTTCCTGGTAATAGGGGCACCCAACATTTATTTAATACCCACCTTCTAATTGGCTACTATGTATTTCTACTTGGCCTTATCATGAGTTTACACTAAATCCAATTCACTCCTTGACCTCAAGCACAGCACTCCCTCCTGACTCACCAGTTTCTGTCAGTAGTAATTTTTTTTTAACCAGGAGGCCCCAGGGATCGAACCCAGGTCCTCCCATATGGTAGACGGATGCCCAATCACTTGAGCCACATCCGCTTCCCGTGTCAGTAGTATTTTAACATTCCAAAACTGGCAACCTTGATATCATTACTTTCACTTCAACTTCTCCTTCTCTCCTCCATATTCAATTAATTTAATCGTTCTCCAGCGATGCTACTTGAAACACTGGAAGTTTAAGAGCTAGACTAAGATGCCAAAAATGGCTTTTTCCCAATTTGTAGGAAAAAGGTAATAGAATTTTCCGTTTTAAGTTTTCCCACCATAAATTTTTCTTAAACCTCTCTATTCTTCTACTACTTGTCTATTCTAAACTACAATATAAAACAGTATCTGATTTAGGGGGCAAAATGTAGTTTGAAATTTAATATATAAATATTTAATTATTTTCCACAAAATACCATGACTTTTAGGTACTCTATCACCGGAACATGTTTGAGTGCCACCAAATTCATAATTTCCAACTTATATTCCTGCTAAATTGACCTTCCCTGTACAATGTGAACCTTTTCCGAAGAAGAAGTCAGACCATCTAGGAAAGGTCAGACCAATTTGTCTGAAAATTGACTAAGAAGTAGGCCATCAGAACACTCTATAAATTTCTTCTTTCTTAATTCTAGGCTATAACCACCTATCCTATGGCAAAAAAGAGAATAATCAGCTTACAGGTAGAGTATAAACAACTTTCAATAATCAGTGTTAAGAATGACTGATTTTGTATTCTGGTCACAGCAAGTGAGACAACCTAGGCTGCCTTTGCCCATTAAACCAGCACATTATGGGTTGCCTTTCTCTTTTGATTATCAGTATGTTTCTCCAGGGATAAAACATAACATTAGCCTAAGAAAAATAACAGAAATATAAATATTTATAATCCCAAAAGGCACTACAAAAAAACACAAGAGTTGAGGATTATCAGTTATTTGGAGTTGGCAGTTAAACATATGAATAGATTACTAATTAAACTCTTTTAAGACTGAAATCCATTCAACTCCAAACTTGTGCAATGTAAACATTCATTTAATTATTTAATATATATTGAGTGCATAATGAATGCCACACACTGTGCAAGGTACTCAAGGTATAACAGTGAGCAAGATTCTCACAGTATCTAATTGTATGAAACTCACAGACCTTAGGAAAGACAAGCAAAGAACAGTAACATCCAGGGCTGATGTGCAAAGTGACTCCAAGTGCAGCAGGAAGAGTAAGGGAGATGCTCAGAGAAGGCTTCTCAACGAGAGCTCTATTTGAGCTGAAACCTGAAAAACGAAGAGCCATTAACCAAGAGTGTATGCATGTGTGCTTAGACGAGGGAGGTATGGATGAGGCTCTATGGATGAGGCTGACAGCTTAGCATGGAGGGGAGAGCACAACTCAGAGTCATAGATCTGGGCTCCAATCCCAGCTCCACTATACATAATGTACGTGCCGCTGAGCAAGTTAACATCTGTGACATCAGTTGCCTCATTTATAAAAAAGAGTGATAACAGTACCTACTTCATAGGATTATGGTGAGAATTAAGTAATATAATGCATGTAAAGTTATTAGTTGCCCATTTGTTAGCTGTGTGATTTTGGGTAACTGAAAACCTCTCTGAGCCTTTCTCAGCTATAAAATGGAGATAATAACTGTAACTTCCTTATAGGATTGTTAATGAGAATTAAGAAAATAAGTGTTAAGAATGAGATAAATGGAAAAAGTACTTAGAACAATAAGCACTAATGTTCAAAATTATCCAATAAATGTCAGTCATTATTTTGATATTAACAGGCAGAGTCAGAGTGGGTGTAGCTCAGTGGTTGAGTGCCTGCTTCTCATGTATGAGGTCCTGAGTTCAATCCCTCTACCTCCTTAAAAAAAAACAAAACCAGGCAGAGTCACAGTCTCAAATGGTCTTGTAAACCATGTTAGGTGTGTGAATTTTAATCTGGAAGCAGTGGGGAGCAACTAAAAGATTTTAAACAGTGAAGTGACAAGATCAGCTCTGCCCATTAGAAAGCTCACATTGGATTATGTATAGGTACATATAGACTAGAGGGAGACAAGCATGGTAGAAAGAACCCAATCAGGAGGAATTATAGTCATTAAGGTAAGAGAGGATGGTAGCCTAGACTAAGATGATAACAGTGTAGGAGAAGATGATGCATGAGTCAACAAGACTTCACGCTTGAAAAACAAAAAGCAACAAAAGAAAAAAGAAAAGAAAAACAAACAAAAAAGAAATTAAAAAAGGCTTCATGCTTGGATTTAGAATGTGACATGTCCCAACATCTTACTGATCTTTCCCTCCCTCCTACCTCTATTGAATATTCATGAAATTTCCTTAGTTCTCACTACTCACCACTCTGTAATTGATTCCCAAACTATATCTTGAGCTCCCATCTCTCTCACAAGCTTCAGGTTCAAACATTTCATCCACCCTTGCAGAACTCCTGATGGATAGAACTTTTAGTAACCTCACATTCCATACAACCCAAATAAAAACCGATCTTTTTGCTTCCCAGACAACCGCCTCAATTTCCCTATTTTTAATACTTGCTCTGCCATTCTTTTCTCCCAAGCACCTAGGCTATAAACCTTGGATGATCATCCATCTTGTCAAGACTTTCTGATCTTCTGATACTACTTGACAACTATCAATAACACCTAGACTCTTAAAATTAAGGCCAGTTTCATGTAAAACAAAAGAAAAAGGAAGAACTGCTCCAAATATCACCCCTCATTACCTCTCTTCTGGTACAACAGGTTAATGTGCCTTTCCACCTTCAGTCATTCTGCCCTTCAATCCTTGTTATACTCATGGATCTCACACACACACACACACACACACACACACACACACACTTGAATAAGTAGGGGAAGCTATCTAATCTTAATGACTTTTTAAATTATTTATATTGGTTATAATAATTATACATACAAAATGCTGTGAGAAAAGGACAGTGTAAACTTGGGGAATTTTACTTTCTTTTGTATTCTATTAGTTAAAAAATGAGACTATCAGACAGTGAGGAAATAAAATTCTACTTCAATAATGCAAACACCTGCTAGTCATAGGAATTAACTGCGAACACTGAACATGAACCAGTTCTTCAGCTACAGGTCTGAGAAGGGGATCTGACTGTCAATCACAGGCACTAATAACAGTGCCATGGTAACCCATTTACCCCACCTGTTGCAATCAACAAATTTAGATAGAGCTCACTTGCTGAAAAATAAAAGACCTGTTAAAAATACTGCCAATGAGGGAAAGGGAACATCATCTATTGAAGAAAGAATGTATCTCTGAAAAAGATTAAGAAATGTGTTTCAGGAAACTGACATTCTTAAATAGAACAGAAAACAACATGACCTCTTCAAAACAGGAAGAGAAAGTCATAAGCGAGAGAAAAGGGGTGAAAAAGACAATAAATATGAGCTTTATAGGGGGGAGAGGGAATGGAAGAAAAGAGGGAGTGGCTTCCAAGGAGAATAAAAATGCATGGCATTAGACCCATTACTTATGCAGTATATTTGTTGAAATGTTTAAAAATTAACTTAAGAATGAAAGAAGAATGAGACAAAACCTAAATGAGACGTTCTATAAAACAACTCATCTGGACTCTATAAAAAGCCAATGTCAGAAACAAAAAAAAAAAAGGAGAAAGGAACTGTTCCAGAAGAAAAGAAACTAGAGTTAGATTCCTAACTGGACCCAGGATCAAAAACAAACAGCTGTAAAGGACATTATTGGAATAATTGTGGAAATTTAAACATAGATGGTATGTTAGATACTATTATTGCATCAATATTAAGTTTCTTGATGGCAATAAAATAGTGTGGTTATATAGAAGAATGCTCTTTCTTATTCTTAGGAGATATATACTGTTTAACTGTCTGTGAGTTAATATCACAGTAAAAATCACCACCCAGTGGTAACAAGACCACCCCCCATGGTGTCAGTGAAGGCCATGTGGGGAGCAATAACAGGCACTCCTACTCCACCCAGCAAGGGAGTTATCAGTGAAGGCCTAGTGAGGAGGTAGAACTGCCATCCTTGCCCTGCATTAAAGAAGAATCCCCTACCTTGGGTGTCAACCAAGGCCAAGCAGGAATCTCCATATGTACCTCTAACTGGCAGTAACAAGGCAGTGCACCCCTTCCTCTTCTAAAGCAGTGTCAGAGAAAGCCACTTATCATAGAAAGAACCAGGAAGATCTCAAACAATGAAAAAAGACAATCAATAAATGCCAACACCAAGATGACAGAAGTGTTAAAATTATCTGACAAAGACATCAAAGCAGTCATCATAAAAATGCTTCATGGGGGAAGCGGGTGTAGCTCAGTGGATAGAGCCCCCGTTTACCATATGGGAGGCCCGGGTTCGCGTCCCGAGGCCTCCTTGTGAGGGCACGCAGGCCTGAGCGGTGCGGTGGGCTGATGCAGCAACCTCACGGCAGGAAGCGGGTGTGGAGCAATGGATAGAGCACCCGTTTACCATATGAGAGGCCCCAGGTTAGCTTCCCAGGGCCTCCTTGTGAGGGCAGGCCGGCTCGCGCGGCGCCGTGGGCTGATGCGGCAAGACCTCACAGCAAGGGGGAGATAAGCAGACACAGAGAAGACACGCAGTAAATGGACGCAGCGAATGGACGCAGCAGGGGGGGGTTAAATAAATTAAATAAAATAAATCTTTTAAAAAAAATGCTTCATGAGGGGAAGCGGGAGTGGCTCAGTCGATAGAGCCCCCGTTTACCATATGGGAGGACCTGGGTTCGCTTCCCGGGGCCTCCTTGTGAGGGCAGGCCGGCCCGCGCCGCGCGAGGGGCTGATGCAGCGGGACCTCACAGCAAGGGGAAGATAAGCAGACACGGAGAAGACACACAGCAAATGGACACAGCAAGACAAGGAGCAAGGGGGGGATAAATAAATAAATCTTTAAAAAAAAAAAAATGCTTCATGAGCAATTAAGAACATGCTGAAAACAGATGAAAAAACCTGAAAGTCTTAGCAAAAAAATAAAAGATACAGATAAGAACCAAATGGAAATTTTAGAAGTGAAAAATACAATAAAAGAAATTAAAAATTCAGTAGATGGGCTCAAGAGCAGAATGGAAGTGACAGAGGCAAGACAGAGGAAGACAGAATAATAGAAATTACCCAATCTGAAAAAGATAGAAAATAGACTTAAAAAAAAAAAAAAAACAGAGCCTCAAGGACCTGTGTTATAACATTGGAGTCCTAGACTGAGAAGAGAAAGAGAGTGGAGCTGAAAAAGTACTCAAAGAAATAATGGCTGAAACTTTCCAAATTTACAAAAGACCTAAACTTAAAAATCCAAGAAGCTAAGAGAAGCCCATATAGGGTAAACCCAAAGAAATCCACTCAAGACACACAATAGTCAAACTTCTGAAACCAAAAAGACAAAGAAAAAATTACGAAAGCAGCAGAGATAAATGACTCCTTACCTCTAAAAGAAAAAAAAGTTTTGAATGACAGAGATTTCTCATCAGAAACCATGGAAGCCAGAGGAAATGCACAAAATTTTTCAAGTCCTAAAAGAAAATAATTATCAACCTAGAATCCTAAATCCAGTGAAAATGGGAAATCAAGACATTCTCAGATGAAGGAATACTAAGAGAATGTGTCACCAGAAGACCCACCCCAAAAGAATGGCTAAAAGAAGTCCTCTAAACAGAAAGGAAATGAAAAAAGAAAGAACTTTAAAATATTAGGAAAGATGTAAAAGTAAGCAAAAATACTGATAAATACAATAGAATCTCCTACTCTTGAGTTTTCTTAATTTTGTTTTCTAAATTATGACAGTTGATATAAAAATTATAATACTGCCTAATGTGGTTCTAAATGTATATAGAGGAAATATTTAAGATAATTATATTATGAGCAGGGGAGGGTAAAGGAACATAAAGGGAGGAAAGGTTTCTATACTTCACTGAAATTAGTAAAATTCTACACCAATAGATTTTGATAAGTTATTTATATATAGTGTAATACCCAGAGTGACTACAACAAAAGCTATACAAAGAAAAACATTCAAAAACACTACAGATAACTCAAAATGGAATTTTAATAAAGGTTCCAGTAATCTACAGGAAGGCAGGATTAAAAATGAGAAATGAAAAAAACAGAGACAACAACCAAAAAACAAAAATGACAGACTTTAGGCCCTAACATACCCACAATTATACTAAATGTATATGGTCTAAATATATCAATGAAAAGACAGAGATTGGCAGACTGAATTTACAAAAATGGCCCAATGAGATGCTGTCAACAAGAAATCCACTTCAAATTACTGATATGAGTACACTGAAAGTAAAAATACAGACAATAGTAAAATATGACAACAGAAAATAGGATAAAATAGATAGGATAAAATAGACGAAGTAAGTAAAGCTTTTACAGTATTAACATTGAATGTTAATGGCTTGAACTCCCTAATCCAATCAAAAGACATAAGACTTTTAATATAATCACAATTTTGTGCCTTTATCACCACAAAAAATTTTAGAACAATTTCATTACTTCAAAAGAAAAAAGCCATTGTTTATATACTTTGGATAGAGTGTATGGTATGTGAATATATCTCAGTAAAACCACTTAAAAATAAATACATAAAAGTGCAAGAATGCCAGAAATAGCTTTGTACAGCAGGGGAATCATAGAAGGCTTGAGAGGTGAAGAATTTTCTTGTTCATTTGTTTGTCTGGTTTTTATTATTATAATTATTGAAATAATGAAAATGCTCTAATAATGATTAAAGTAATGAGGACACAACTATGTGATTATACCAAATACCATTGATTATACACATTGGATGAACTGTATGCTTTATTAAAATGTATCAAAATTGATTTGTTTAAAATTGATTTGAATGGATTGAAAAATATGAGCCATCTATATGCTGTCTACAAGAGAGTCACCTCAAACGTAAGCACACAACTAGTTTGAAAGTGAAAGGTTGGAAAAAGATATTCCACACAAATAGTAACCAAAAAAGAGTGGAGCAGTGATACTAATATCGGACAAAATAGATTTCAAATGAAAATTTGTTATAAGTTATGAAGAAGGTCATTATATATTAATAAAAGGGGCAATTCACCAAAAAGAAATAACTATAAAAAATATTTATGCACCTAACTTAGGTGCCCCAATATACATGAGGCACACACTGGCAAAACTGAAGGGAGAAATAGATGTCTCTACAATAATAGTTGGAGACTTCAATAAACCACTCTCAGTATTGGAGAGAACATCTGGACAGAGGAAAAATAAACAGAAAGCTTGAATAATATAAAATGAACTAGACCTAACAGACATTTATAGAGCATTACACCCCAAAACAGCAGAATATACATTTTTTTCAAGAGCTCATGGATCATTCTCCAGGATAGACCATATGTTGGGTCACAAGACAGGTCTCAATAAATTTGAAAAGACTGAAATTATACAAAACACGTTCTCTGATCATAACAGAATGAAGCTGGAAGTCAATACTGGACAGAAAAAGGGAAAATCCAGGGAAGTGGATGTGACTCAAGCAGGTGGGTACCTGCCTACCACATGGGAGGTCCTGGGTTCGGTTCCCAGTGCCTCCTAAAGAAGATGAGCACACAACTAACAGACACAGAGAGCAGACAGCAAGCGCAAACAAGGGGGGAGGGGAGAAATAAATAAATAAAATAAATCTTTAAAAATTTTTTCACAAATATATGGAGATTAAACAACATACTCTTAAATAATCAGTGGGTCAAAGAAGAAATTGCAAGAGAATTTAGTAAATATCTTGAGTCAAATGAAAATGAAAACACAACAAATCAAAAACTATGGGACAACACAAAGGCAGGGCTGAGAGGGAAATTTATAGCCCTCAATGCTTACATTAAAAAAAAAGAGCTAAAATTGAAGATCTAACTGCACACCTGGAGGAACTAGAAAAAGAACAGCAAACTAATTCCAAACCAAGCCAAAGGAAAGAAATAGTAAAGATCAGAGCAGATATAAATGATGATGGACAATGGCTGTCCCGGGGAATGGAGAGAGTCGCAGGCAGGATAATCCCATCTTCCCCATGGGAAGATGTCCACTCCACCTCTCAATTGGAGGTGGAGTGGACATCACCATCCTAGACTCCTCAGGATGGGGGGAAGAGCTATGGACTAGAGTGGACTTACTGGTATTCTACTATAGACATATTGTGATTCAAGCAATGGAAGAAATTACAACATTGATGTGGAGCCAGTGGCCACTGGAGGCTCTGGGGGCAGGGAGAGGGAAAAGCAGTTGTAATACAGGGGTTTTTTCAGGACTTGGGAATTGTCCTGAGTGACATTGCAATGACAGATATAGGCCACTTTATATCACTATATAACATGCAGAACTGTGTGGGAGTGAGTGTGGTCTACAATGTGAACTATGGCCCATGCTTAATGGCAAAGCCCCAGGATGTGTTTATCAATTGCAATTAATATGCCACACTAATGAAGAATGTTTTTGTGGGAGGTATGGGAGGTGGGGTGTATGGGAATCCCTATATTTTTTGTGTAACATTTATGTAATCTAAGTATCTTTTTTAAAAATTAAA
>JAQZBX010108515.1:0-10547 GCA_029593785.1 Cabassous unicinctus
GTGGGATTTTTTGGCCATTTTAATGTCTTGCCTACCTGCAGAGGATGACAATGGTAGAGGCATGACCATGGGCTGGCAATTTTGCAGTAGGGTTAGTGGGATTACTAGGGCTTGGTAAAATTGTTTCCACATCAAACCATGCAAAAAAGAGCTAATATTACCTCTGGATGATCTTTTAGCTGTGCAACATACAGAACAGAAGTGAGAGTCTCACCACTCTCAAGCAATCAGTATCTCCCCTAGACTATCTATTTCATCCACTTTTGGGAACCACAGAACAACATTTGCCCATTGGTGTCATGTCTGGCAAAATGAGATTAAGATCAAGAAGTGACTTCATACAATTTTGTATGAGGATAAATTGAAGGAATTGAAAATGTTTAGTCTGGAGAAGAGAAGTCTCAGATTAGATGTGACAGTTGTCTTCAAATATTGGAAGGCTTGAGATTGGAAAAGGAATTGGAATTATTTGCTGGGCTTGGTAGAAGACTGGAGAATTGAATTCTGTCTCCAAATAAAAATAGTGTTCTAACAAATTGAAATATGTGCCTCAGGAGGGCTTGAGTTCCTAGTCATTGAAATGAGTCATTGAAGTGAGGGTATTGTGGAAACTCAAGGGTCAGAAAGTTGGGGTGTCACTAGATGTCCTTCGTATACTTGTCCCTGAAATTCTATCATCCCATGTTTCTAAACAACTTGATGTTGCTATATACATTAAAAATCCCTCCATGAGATCATTTCTTCCAAAGCCCTTATACAGCTATGTAGACAACTGCCACCAACACTCCAGCTAGCAATCCCCCAGAAGCAGACTATGAGGCAAGGATCTGAGTACACAGAGTTTTTTGGAAAGAGCAGGGAACATTGACAGGAAGTAAAAAGTGACACAGAAATGGAAGGTGGCCAGTGGGGGGAAAAATGTGTTATTATGCCACCTACCATCAGGAGCAACTGAAGCCTAACCTCAGAAGGAAACTGGAAACAGTATAAATCTCAGGCTACAGAGTTGTCCCACATGAGGGGTAAGTGAAAATTATGCTGCCAGTCATAGGGTAAGCTGTGATTAACATCAAGTTGATCCAAAATGATGTTAATTCCCTGGCCCGTCTATCTGATGTGAGTGTGATCAGAGAAGCTCTCCATGTTCCTGAAAGAAGATACAAACATAGAAAGGAAGAGTCTGGCAAGTGGGAGATATAAAAAGATCACTAAAACAGAGAAGTTAAGGGATATGGACCAGGCACCGACAAGCCTGCCGTACATGCTGTTCAATACTTTCTCTCTGTAAGTCTCAGATTTCAATTCCCAGAATGGGTCCCATTTCTGTAAGTAGAAGCAAATATTGACCTTAATCTCAGTAAAATCATGTTTCTCCAGAATGTGGTTGCTTTGTACTGTGGATGTATCAAGGTACACCTAGAGTTTTGTGGCAAACCGGGCACCAGGAATTCATAAACTGAGGAATGCTGCTCAGTATAGGGAGACAAACAATGATAGCCATCAGGGAGCATCTTCCTATAAATACTATATTTTTAAAAAATCATCCAATAATTTTAAATCAATTTTATTGATACATATTAATAAAGCATACAATTCAACCAAAGTGTAAAATCAATGGTATTTGCTAAATCACATAGTTGTGTATTTATCACTTCAATCATTATTAGAGCATTTCCATTATTTCAATAATAATAATAAACAAAAAACAGACAAACAAGAAAATTCCTCACTTCTCAATCTCTCTCTGTTTCCCCTGCTGTAAATAGCTGCTATTTCTGGATATTCCTGCACAATTATTTGTTTATTAAGCAGTTTTATTGAGATATATTCAAATATCATATGACCTATCCAAAGTGTATAATCAATGGCTTTTAGTATAATCACAATGTTGTACATTCATCATCTCAAAAATTTTAGAACAATTTCATTACTCCGAAAAGAAAGACTTCAAATCACTTAGCATTCCTTCCCTAGGCCTACATAACCACTAATCTAATTTCATCTTCATAAATTGATTTATATTTACATTTTATATAAATGGAATCACACAATATGTAGTACTCTGTGTCCGGTCTCCTTCACTTAGTTTAATGTGTTTTTTTCTGATATGAACACTTTATAGTATTAACCTACATTTGTTCAGCTTCAAAGAAAAAGTCTTATAAATGCAACGTTACCCATATTCATATTTCACCTAATATGTTTACATTTCACACAATGTATTTAGTTCATAATAGTGTAATCATACAGTATTTGTCCTTTTGTGTCTAGCTTGTTTCACTCAACATAATGTCCTCCAGGTTCATCCATGTTATTTGTTTCACGATTTCATTTCTTCTTACCACTGCATAATATTCCATCATGTGTATAAATCACAATTACTCAGCCAAAGGGATTCTGATGCAAAATACCAGAGATATGTTGGCTTTTATAAAGGGTATTTATTTGGAGTAGAAGCTTACAGCTACCAGGCCATAAAGCATAAGTTACTTCCCTCACCAAAGTCTGTTGCCAAGTGTTGGAGCAAGATGGCTGCTGATGTCTGCAAGGGTTCAGCCTCCCTCTTCCTCTTAAGGCTTCGTGGTCCCAGCCCCATCCAATATCAGCTGTAGGCGGGATAAGTCTTGTTTCTCTTCCTGGGCTCACTTCTCTCCAGGCTCAGTTTCTCTGCTCTCTCCACAAGGCCAGCTGTAGACTACCAGGGGAATGGCTCATCTCTCTTCCCAGGGCTTCTGCCGTGTCTATTGGAGCCTTCGCGTATCTGTTTCTCTGTGTATTTACTTCCCAGGTTTCCAGCATCCAAACTCCAACTTTCTCTTCTGCCATGTCCTACTGCCATGGCCCAATCAAAGCTTTAATCATTATTTAATCAAGTAAAAGTGAAACCTCTGAATCCAATCCAATCTAGTATGCCCAGAGGAACAAACCAGTTCACAAACACAATCCAATATCTATTTTTGGAATTCATAAACAATATCAAACTGCTACAATTACCTAATACTGCTCTTGCTCAAGCTTTTCCAAAAAACTGAAGAGAAAAGAATGCTACCAAACTCATTCTATGAAGTCAGCATCACTCTAATATCAAAACCAGAAAAAGATACTATGAAAAAAGAAAACTACAGACCAATACCGCTAATGAATATAGATGCAAAAATCGTTAACCAAATAGTTGCAAACCAAATCCAAAAGCATATTTTAAAAAATTATACACCACAATTATGTGGGTTTTATCCCAGGCATGCAAGAGTAGTTCAACACAAGAAAATTAATTTGTGTAATAAATCACATTGATAAATTGAAGAAGAAAAATCACATGATCTTCCCAATAAATCCAGAAAAGGCATTTGACAAAATATAGCACCCTTTCTTGATAAAAATACTCTCCAAAAATAGGAATAGAAGGAAATTTTCTCAATATGGTAAAGTGCATATATGAAAAACCTACAGCTAGCATTGTACTCAATGGTGAAAGACTGAAAGTTTTCTCGCTGAGATCAGGAACAAGACAGGGATGCTCACTGTCACCATTATTATTCAATATTGTGCTAGAAGTTCTAGCTATAGCAACTAGGCTAGACAAAGAAATAAAAGGCACCCAAATAGGAAAGGAAGAAGTAAAACTTTCACTATTCACTGATGACATGATCCTATATCTAGAATTTCCTTAAAAAAATCCACAGAGCTACTAGAATAAATAGATGAGGTCAGCAAAGTGGTGGTATACAAGATTAATATACAAACATCAATAGCATTTCTATACACTACTGATGTGCAGGCTGAGGAGGAAATCAGAAAAAAAAAATCCATTTATAATAGCAACTAAATCAATCAAATATTTAGGACTAAACTTAATCAAGGACATAAAAGACCTTTATTCAGAAAACTACAAAACATTGCTAAAAGAAATTGAAAAAGACTTAAATAAATGGAAGGATATACCATGTTCATGGATTGGAAGACTCAATATCATTAAGATGTCAATTCCACCCAAACTGAATTGCAGATTCAACACAATCCCAATAAAAATCCCAACAGCCTCTTTTTTTTTTTTTTTTTTTGCAGAAACCAAAAAGCCAGTAATCAAATTTATTTAGAAAGTTAAGTGTCCCCAAATAGTGAAAAATGTCTTTATAAAGAAGAACAAAGTTGGAGGACTCTCACTTCCTGACTTTAAAGCATATTACTTAGCCACAGTGATAAAAACAGCTTGGTACTGGCATAAGGACAGACAGATTGACCAATGGAACTGAATTAAGAAGTCAGAAATCAACCCTCACATCTACAGTCAAGTGATTTTTAACAAGGCTTTCCAACCTACCCAGCCAGACCAGAACAGTCTATTCAACAAATGACGCTTGGAGAACTGGATAGCCATATCCAAAAGAAAGAAAGAAGTCCCCCATTTCACACTTTATAAAAAAATTAACTCAAAATGGACCAAGGACCCAAATATAAAAACAACAACCATAAAAATCCTATTAAAAAATGTAGGAAAACATCTTCAAAATCTTGTGGTAGACAGTAGTTTCTTAAACCTTACACCCAAAGCACAAGCAACAAAAGAAAAAATAGATAAACAGTAACTCTTCAAATTTAAACACTTTTGCACCTCAAAGGACTTTGTCAAAGGGGTGAAAGGCAGCCAACTCAATATTTGGCAATCACATTTCTGATAAGGGTTTAGTATCCATGATATATAAGGAGATCATACATCTCAACAATAAAAAGACAAACTATCCAATTAAAAAATGGGCCAAAGACTTGAAAAGATAATTTCCAAAGAAGAAATACAAATGGTGAAGAAACACATGAAAAAAAATGTTCAACATCACTCACAATTAGGGAAATGCAAATCAAAACTACAATGAGATATCTATCATCCAATATTTTTATTGTCCTTCCCAAATAATGTGCTAAAAATAGAGATAAAGTCAGTAGACCAAGATAGTGTTGTAAGATACTCCAGAATGCTGTTCTCTTACAAAAATCTTTTTTAAACAAAAATCTTTGAGCAAAAACTAGAAAAGCTATCTTCTTTATAACTCTGGAAAATCATTAAAGCCTTGTAATAACTGGGCAAGTGCTGAATCAAAAAAATCACAGCTTGAAAAATGGTAGGTGAAGCTTTTGCATCCTTGCTAATCCCTCTATCACCCACTATCTGGCATAGCGTGGAACCAGACTATGCTCTAATTGCAGGTCCCTGGTCCTGATCTGGAGGGAGTACAGTAACCCCACTGGGCATACTGAGGTGCCTATCAGGTAGAAGTCTGAGAGACTGAACCAGGAAACTTGTCTTGGGCTTACTCTCCCAGAACTGTCCTGCAGGATGAAACAGCTTGCAGAGCTAAAGCAGTGTAAGAAATAATTAAATCAAAGCAGACTGGGGCAAAGGAATACCTGGATTGTCATAAAATAGGCCATCCAGGAGGGGGTGAAAGTCGATTTCACAGGGAATAGAAGGGGCATTCATATCCCTGTGAGTGGGGGAATCCTTATGGCCATGAGCAAGCACAAGCCCAGGACAGGCAGCAGACTCTACCAAAGCTCAGGTAAGGCAGAGAGGACTCTGCACTTTGGATTTGCCTCAGTCTGATCTTCTTAATAGGAGGGCTAAACTCTGAAGGATAGGTCCAGCCAATACAGAACCACTTTGCAAAGGTTGGAAAAGGTGCTTGTTTGTTTTGATTAGCTCTTGGCATTCAAGAAAATCTCTGTCATATCACTAGCTGGATAAAAACTTAAGGGATAGACAGCTCAGGGACTAAATCCCAAAGTTAACACTTAAAAATATTAAAATGTACAGTGTATAACAAAGGACTACAAGAAAAACAAAAAACAGAAAATGATGGTCCATCCAAAGGCATGAGATTTAAAAAAAACAAACACAAAATCCCAAGAACCATCATCTAAGAGGACCAAACTTTGGATTACTGGACAGAAAGTTAAAAAAAAAAAAATGATCTTTTATATATTGAAGGAGAATAAAGGAGAACACAGAGAATTAAATGATATGAGGAAAACACTGAATAAACAATTTGAAAATCTCAATAAAGAGATAGAAATTTTAAAAAGGAACCAAACAGAAATATGGGTGTTGGGGAACAATAACTCAAATGAAAAATTCCCTAGAGTATTTAAAAAGCAGATTGGAGATAACACAAGCAAACCTAAAGGGAATTATTTCTTCAGTCTGAAAGAAAGGACACTCAAGAATGGATCAAAATGGACAAAGAAATAAAGACTTCCAGTAAAGGTAACCTATAGGTAATTATAAATGTCAGTATTATCATATTGTAGTTTTGGTAACTCCACTTTTTACTTCTTACAGGCTCTAAAATGCAAAGGCATAAAAAGTAATGAAAAATCTATGATTTTTGACATACAGTGTATAAAGATATAATTTATAACAAGTAAAACAGAAAGGTGGGGGGATGCACAGGTATAGGAACATTCTATGTGCATACCATTGAAGTTAAATTGGTATAAAATCAAATGTGGTTGTTATAGATTTAGGTAGTTAAATTTAAGCTCCATGATAACTACAAAGAAAGTATATGAAAAATATACACAGAAAGAAGTGAGAAGGGAGTCAGTATGGAAATAAACAGAAATTCAAATAAATATGAAAGTAGGCATTAACAGGATACTTGAGGGACAAAAAATATATAAGACTAACAAACACCAAAGAGCAAAGTGGCAGAAGAAAGTCCTGCATAATCAATAGTTACTTTAAATGTAAATATTTAAAAATTTTGAATCAAAAGGCAGAGATTGACAAAATGGATAAAAAAAAAACATGACCCAACAATATGCTATTTATAAGAAACTCACCTTAAATTCAAAGACATAAGTACATTGAAAGTGAAAGGATTGAAAATATATATACCAGGGAATTAGTAAACAAAGGAGAGCTGGATAAAGCTATACCAATATCAGATGAAATAGACTTTAAGTCAAAACCTATTATGGGGTACAAAGAAGGTCACTAATTACTGAAAAAGGGGTCAATTCAACAAGATGATATAAGAATTATAAATATATGTGCATCTAATGGCAGAGCAACAAAATCTATGAAGCAAACATTAACAGATTTAAGTGGAGAAATAGACAGTTCTGCATTAATAGCAGAAGACTTCATACACCACTTTCAATAATGAATAGAACATCCAAACAGAAGATTGATGAAGAAATAGAAGACTTGAACAATACTATAAAGCAATTAGACATAACAGACATATATAGAACACTTCACACAAAAGAAGCAAAATACACATGCTACTCTAGAGCACATGGATCATTCTCCAGAATAAACTATATGTTAGGTCACAAAACAAGTCAATAAATTCAAAACTATGAAATCATGAAGTGTGTTGAATGAAGCTAAAAATCAATGACAGAGATAACAGAGGTGGAACTGGAAAATTCATGAATATATGGAAATAAAACAACAAACTCAATGAATTGGTCAAAGAAGAAATCTCAAGGGAAATTAGGAAATATCTTGAGATGACTAAAAATGAAAATACAACATACCAAAACATATGGGATGCAGCAAAGGCAGTGCTAAGAAGGAAATTTATAGTTCTATATGTTTACATTAAAAATGAAGAAATATCTCAAATCAGAGACTTAAACTCACAACTGGAGGATCTAGAAGAAGTGTAAACTAAACCCAAAGTGAGCAAAAGGAAAGAAATAACAAAGTCTAGCATGGAAATAAATGAAATCAAGGAGGAAAAAGAGAGAGAGCAACAGCAAACTAAAATTTGGTTCTGTGAAAGGAGCAATAAAATTGACAAATCTTTAGCTAGACTGAGAAAGAAAAAAAGAGAGAGGAAGTAAATAACTAAAACGAAATATGAAAAGGGGACCATTACTACCAACCCCACAGCAATAAAAAAGACTATAAGAGGATACTATAAACAACTGTGTGCCAACAAATTAGATAATCTAGATTAAATGGACATATTCCTAGAAATACACAAACTACCTACACTGATTTAAGAAGAAATAGAATATCTCGACAAACCAGTAACTGGTAAAGAGATTGTGTCAGTAATACAAAACCTACCAAGAAAGAAAAGCCCAGGGCCAGATGGCTTCACAAGTGAGTTATACCAAAATTCCCAGAAGAATTAACACCAATCCTGCTCAAACTCTTCCAAAAAATTGAAGAGGAGGAAACAGTTTTTACCATTCCTTAACTCATTCTATGAGATCAATATCCCCCTCATACCAAAACAAGATAAAGATACCATAAGAAAAGATTACAGTCCAATATCCCTTAGGAACACAGATTCAAAGCAACAGTATATTAAAAGAATAATAAACTATGATCAAGTGGGATTTATCCCAGGTGCGCAAGGATGGTTCAATATATGAAAATCAATGAATGTCATGTACCACATTAATAAAATGAAGGGAATAAACCACATGATCATCTCAATTGATGCATAAAAGATATTTGACAAATCCATACCCTTCTTGAAAAAAACACTTAGAAAACTATGAATAGAAGGAAACTTCCTCAACATGAAAAAGAACATATATGAAAAACCCACTGCTAACACCAAATCTTTCCCTCTAAGTTTAAGAACAAAGTAAAGATGTCCACTGTCACCACTGTTATTCACCATTGTAATGGAAGTTCTAACCAGAGCAATTAGGCAAATCAAAGAAATAGAAGTCATCTAAATTGGAAAGGAAGATGTAAACCTTTCCTTATTTGCAGGTGGCATGATCCTATATATAGAATATCCTGATACATCCGTAGCAAAGGTCCTGGAGCTAATAAACAAATTCAGCAAAGTGTCAGGGTACAAGATCAACACCACAAAATCAGTAGCATTTCTATAAACTACTGGTGAACAATCTGAAGAGTAAATCAAGAATAAATTCCCTTTACAGTAGCAACTAAAAGAATCAAATATCTAGGAATAAATCTAACTAAGGACGTATAGGACTTATACACAAAAAACTACAAAACATTGCTAAAAGAAATCGAAGTTCTAAATAAATGGAAGGATATCACATGTCCATGTATTGAACAACAAAACATTGTTAAGATGACAATTCTACCCAAAGTGATTTATAGATTCAATGCAATCCCAGTCGAGTTCCAACAACCTTCTTTACATAAATGGAAAAGCTTGTCATCAAATTTATATAGGAAGCTGTAAAAAGGACTGAAGTTCTGATACATGCATCAGCATGGAAGAACCTTGAAGACATGCTATTGAGTGAAATAAGTCAGACTCAAAAGGACAAATATTGAATGATCTCAGTGATATGAAATAATTAGAAGAAGCAAATTCATAGTCAGAAACTATAATACAGTTTACCAGGTGCTGGGCTGTGTACAGAGAATGGGGAGGTAATGCTTAATTGGTACAGAATTTCTTTTTGGGGTAATGGAAAAATTTGGCTAATGGATGGTGGTGATGAGAGTACAACATTGTGAATGTAATTAACATCACTGAATTATATATTTTAATGTAGTTAAAAGGGAAACTTTTTAGGTTGTATAAATATTACTGAAATAAATTTAAAAAAAACACACATAAGATTGTATAACACAAACAGTGAACTCTAATGTAAACTCTGGACTACAGTTAATAGTACAATTGTAATACTATTCTTTTATCAATTGTATCAGAGCTGCCACCCTAATGCACCTTGTTAATAATGAGGGTTTTATATGGGAACTCTGTACTTTCTGTATTATTTTTCTATAAATCTGTAGCTTCTCTAATAAAAAAAACATCTTTTAATAAAAGCAAAGAACTGTACATCACAATAAGTGACCCCCAATGTAAACTATAGACCATGGTTAAAAATATAATTTATAATACCTTTTCATTAACTGTAAGAAAGTTACCACACTAATACAAAATATTAATAGAGAAAACTTTGAGTGTGAGGGGGTTTGTATTAGTCAGCCAAGGAGGTGCTGATGCAAAGGACCAGAAATCTGTTGGTTTTTATAAAGGATATTTATTTGGGGTAGAAGTTTACAGTTACCAGGCCATAAAGAGTCCAATTCAAGGTACCGAAAGAGGTACAGTCTCACCCAAAGTCATTTGCCACGTGTTGAAGCAAGATGGTGGACGATGTCTGCGAGAGTTCAGCCTTCTTCCTTTTAAGGTGCCGTGGTCCCAACTTCTTCCAATCTCGGCTATAGGCTGGCAAAAGGCTCATCTCTCAGGACTTCTCAGCTGCTCTGTTCTCTACAGCTGCAAACTATCAGGCTCATCTCTCTTACCCGGGCCTCTGCCATGTCTACAGAGCTATCTTCTTTCTCTGTGTTCTTCTCTGTATATCTACTTTCGTGTGAGAATCTGTTTTGTCAGCCCACCAAGGGGGTGGGGACTTAACCCTGACTGCCTTAATGATGTGGTTGAATCAAAGCCCTAATCTTGATTTAGTAAAGTAAAAGTGAAACCTCTGAATTTAATACAATCAAAGGGGTATCACACCCAGAGGAACAGGCCAGTTTACAAACATAATCAATACATCTTTTTGGAATTCATAAATAGTATCAA
>JAQZBX010108516.1:0-10550 GCA_029593785.1 Cabassous unicinctus
GTCTTGCCGCATCAGCCCACGGCGCCGCGCGAGCCGGCCTGCCCTCACAAGGAGGCGCCGGGAAGCGAACCCGGGGCCTCTCATATGGTAAACGGGTGCTCTATCCATTGAGCCACACCCGCTTCCTGCCGTGAGGTTGCTGCATCAGCCCACCACACCGCTCAGGCCGGCGTGCCCTCACAAGGAGGCCTCGGGACGCAAACCCAGGCCTCCCATATGGTAAACAGGGGCTCTATCCACTGAGCCACACCCGCTTCCCGGCCTGAGTGTTTCTTGTTGCAGTAATGCGTGAAGATGCACAGACGTCACACCCCCGTTTCTGGGGAATGCTGCTCATAACAGGCGTGTTAGTGAAGCCACTTCTAGGAGGAGCTTTTTCCCCTCTATCTAAGGCTATTAGAAAAGCCACATTATTTCTTTTGTTTTTGGAGTGGACCCCATGGCAAAGATGAAAGCATTTGGCTGTGTGTGGTCTCACAATGTCTTACGTCCTTCAAGCCTCCAGGTCCCACTGTGGTCCCCGGACAGGATGAGCCCCCTCCTGGTAAGGGCCCTGTCCCCGTGATCACCCCCTTAAAAGTGACGTGTTGCCCTCAGATGCGGTCACAGACCTCGCCTCGCATCCGGGTTACTACGGGAACCTGGTGGAGGAGTCCCTGGGGCGGTGCTGCCTGGTGACAGAGGAGATCGAGCGGGACCTGCACCGCTCCCTCCCGGAGCACCCCGCCTTCCAGAACGAGACAGGGATCGCTGCCTTGAGGAGGGTCCTGACCGCCTATGCCCACCGGAACCCCAAGATCGGATACTGCCAGGTGAGCTGCACCGAGGCCCTTAGAGGACGCGTCTGATGAGGGCGGACGTCGTCTGTGTAGCCAGACAGTTACCTTGTGCCCGGAAAGGGCAGTGCCCCGCCGAGCTGCCGCCCCATCAGGGCAGAGCTCGTCAGCACTGCCCGTCTCGAGCCTCCAGTGGGACGTGGAACTTCCTTGGGGCTCTGCTCTTCCTAGACGGAATACAGCGGTACAGGGGACCGCGCTAAGAATGGCAGAGTGCTCTTTAGGGAAGAGAGGGATGTTTAGGACAGATCACTTCCTTTGAGAAACACAAGTGGGTGTAAGGTGTCCTCTGAATACTTTCTGAGTTTAGGGATATAATAAGCACAGAATAAAAGCCAGTAAAAAAAACAACAGAAAACCCAACACAAGCCTGGATTAGAGAAGCTGCTGACGTTTGAAAATAGAAGATTTCAAACTTTGCTTAGCTGTGAGTAAGCAGAACCAGTGGCCGAGCGAAGGCAAGTGTTGACGCACACACCAGCTGTGCTTGACCCTCGCCGGGGCGTGCACCCAGCCACCTCCCCGTCACCCGATGGGGGACAGTGAGGGCAGGGCCCGCCGCTGCGCTCTGCCTAGCGAGGACCCGCATCGACGTCTGGTGCGCAGGTGCCACGTGGCTGGGTCCGCTGGGTGCTCTTGCCTGCGGCCTTTACCGTGTGCGTGGCCTCGCGGGAGCTGCTCGGTAACGGTGCCCCCTCTGTGGCCCCCGCCAGTCCATGAACATCCTGACCTCCGTGCTGCTGCTGTACGCCCAGGAGGAGGAAGCCTTCTGGTTGCTGGTTGCCGTGTGTGAGCGGATGCTGCCCGATTACTTCAACCACCGAGTGATAGGTAACTGCGCCCTCACCTGCTCTGCACCCGGGGAGACATTTGTCGTCAGTGCTCTTTATAGAATCTCTGTGCCACTCAGCTAGTCTCTGCACACGCTGTCTGACTCGTGAATTTGCAAAACTAACTCGTGATTCCCTGCACAGTTCTGGCAAAATGGTGGAATAAGGTAAACCGAACACTCTATTGCTACAAACATCTATGAGTTTTGGATAAAATTAAGCAAATTACATTAGATGGATCATGGAACGTATAAGAAGGAAAGCAAAGTTCCCCAGGTGCAGTAAACAAGTAGAAAAGTGAATAAACCCCAAGTGGTTTTGCACGGCTGCTACGACTTGGAAAGTGAGGGGTGCTTCTCTCTTGTGGAGACAGTGCTCCTGGCTCCTGCAGAGGACAGGAGCTGAGACCCGGGTGCAGTGCTGGAGACCGTCAGGGTCTCACCATCAGTTAACAGACTTGGAAATCCAGCCCCCGCCCCCGCCCCAAGCGCCCCCTGTAAGGAGAGGGTAGGAGAGCTTGTCGGTGTCCGCTTGGGCGCTCGGTGAGCCAGGGAACCCACTGCGCTCCGAGCCTCCGAGCCACCCTTTTGTGTGGAGATTTGTCTCTGTGGCTTAGCACCCTCCTAGTGGAGATGCTTTGGGGGACATTTTTAGTAGTCCAGCTGAGAGCTGGGGGTGACCCAAAATTAGGGTGGCAGCCGTGAGAACAGAAACAGGACAGATGTGAGACAGGCTCCGGCAAGTGGCTGGAAGTAGAGGCCAAGGCAGGGCTGGGGGCTCCCAGGAAGACCAGGGAAATGACGGAGGGGTGGGGGGGCTGGCTGGAAAGCAGGTGGCTGCTTTTTGTGAGCATGATTTCAGGATACGAGCAGGAACACGATCAGAGCAAAGAGCAGAACCGCAAGTGTCTAGAGGTGTCCGCCTCCAAGGGGTGCCTGTGTCTTCCCCGGCTCCCTGCGTGAGCCTCAGTGGATCCTCGGCTTGCTTCCCTTTTCAGCTTGTGTTGTGGAGGTGGCTTCACAATGTACAGAGTAGCCAGGGAGCAGAGCCTTGGTGCCGCTGGAGGCGTGCTGAGCAAGCCGTGACAACACCCCACAGTGACCCACCCGCCCCTCTGTGACCGGCACACCTGAGTGGCCACTGCCCCGTACAGGATGGGACCTCTCCCTGGCCCCAGAAAGTTCTCTTCTGCCCTTTCCCAGTCAGTCCCTATCCCACCTCCGCCACAAGCAAACACTGATCTTATTTCTGTCCCCATAGATTAATCTGGCCTGTTGTTGAACTTTACCAAAATGTCATAGTAGAGAAAGTATCCTATTGTGTCTGGTTCCTTTGCACAACGTGCTGTCTGTGGCAGGCGTCTGTGTTGTGGGTGTATCTGAAGCTTGTTCCTTTTCACTGCTGAGTAATATTCCACTTCATAGTCACACAGTCACTTGTTCATCCATTCGCCTGTTGAGGGACATTTGAGTTGTCTCCAGTTTGGGGCTATTAATATCATTGCTATGCAAATTCATGTAGAATTCTTTTTTGTGAACATGTTTTACCATTTCTCTTGGGTAAATACCTAGAAGTAGAGTTGCTGGGTCATAGCTTATTAGATGTATGTTTAACTTTATAAGAAGCTGCCAGTCTTCCCAAGTGAATGGAATGTGCTCGTACCTCTTACGCCAGCTCCACGTCTTGGTATTGTGTCTTTTGAATTTTAGCCATTCTAGTGGGTGAGAGGTGAGCTATCATGCAGGTTTTAATTTTCATTTCTCTGATGACTAAGGATGTTGAGTATGTTTTTCTCTGCGTATTGATTATTTATCTTCTCTTTTGAAGTGTTGGTTAAAATCTTTTGCTTAGTTTTTAAGAATTGGGTTGCTGCCTTATTGCAAAGTTGCTGGAGTTCTTTATTTTGGATACAAGACTTCTATAAAATATATGTAATGAAAAAGTTTTCTCTGCATTTGAAGCTTGCATTTTCATTTTATTAATGGCGTCTTTTGAAGAAGAGCAGTTTTTAATTTCGGTGAAGTCCAATTTTACATTTTTCCTATAGTCAGTACCATTTGTGTCTGAAAAGAAATTTTACCTATTTTTCCGTGTTTTCTTCTAGAATTTTTACAGCATTAGCTTTTATATTTAGGCGTATATGTTTTTATATATTTGGTGATTCATAAATTACCAGATAATTTTTCTGAATGGTGTGAAGTAGCGGTTGGAGTTTTTCCCCATGCAGACGGCCATTTGATCCGGTACTATTTTTCTGAAAACTCCTTCCCCATTGAAGTACCTTGGTCAGAACGTCGAAAATCAGTGAGCTAAGCGTGGGCCCTTTTCTGAGCTCTGCGTTCAGCTTCTTTGTGCTTTTTAAAGTCAGTCTGACAGCGCTCGGTGGCCTTTCTCAGGGGCTCAGGTGGACCAGTCTGTCTTCGAGGAGCTCATCAGGGAGCAGCTCCCGGCGCTGGCGGAGCACATGGGCGACCTCGCGGCCCTGGCGTCCGTGTCCCTGTCGTGGTTCCTCACGCTCTTCCTCAGCATCATGCCGCTGGAGAGCGCGGTGAACGTCGTGGACTGCTTCTTCTACGACGGCATCAAGGCCATCTTCCAGCTGGGGCTGGCCGTGCTGGAGGCCAACGCCGAGGAGCTGTGCGGCAGCAAGGACGACGGCCAGGCCCTGATGGTCCTCAGCAGGTGGGTCCCGCGTCCTGGCTGGCAGCAGCGGTCTCCAGACCACCCCAGGAGGAGGCCGCGGCAGTGCGCGCAGGGCCGCCGCCCGGGGACCTTTCTCCGTCCCACTCTGCCCCGTGCCGCCCGCCACCCTTTGGCCTCCCCAGAGCTAGCCCGTCCCACGCACGGTCGCCGCTGTGCGGTGAGGGTGCCATCTTCCCTTCCCCCAAGTGAGGGAGTCCAGGGAGAGGGACGCTGTAAATGTTCTCCAGGAAGGTTCGGGTGCGAGTCTCGACGGACTCGGGTGGCCTCTAACCTGGGGTGCAGTTGAGGGTGCGCTGGCAAGCGTTGGCCTCGAGCAGCCGACGGTGTTTCAGGCGTTTTTGTGTAGGAGCTGGTGTGTTGCAGTGAAAGAAGCTCGGGCTAGTCTTTGGCCTCCAGCCTGGTTCTCTTGGAGCTGAGGGCAGCTCGAGTGGCATTTGAGAGGCTGGTTTGTGTTAGGAATGTGACACGAGCTTAAAGTTGTCCGGGTGTGCCCAGCTTCGTCCGTTATTTCACTGGCGAGCCACGGAGCCCAGACTGACCAGTGTGGCTTCGCAGGGTCTCCTTTTCTCTAAACTGAGGATGGCGGTCGCTGCCTTCCTCGTCGGGTGCTTGGAGGCAGAGGGGCTGTGGCTGAAAGCGCATTGACACGCCTGAAGGCCCTTGAAGGTCGGAGGCGCTTGGTGGTGCCCAGATGAGGGCAGACCTTGCTTTTACGGGCCTCTTTGCTCAGGTTTCTGGATCACATTAAGAACGAGGAGAGCCCGGGGCCCCCCGTCGGCAGCCACCATGCCTTCTCCGACGACCAGGAGCCCTGCCCTGTGACGGACATTGCCGACTTGATCCGGGACGCCTACGAGGTAACTGGGCCCCTCCCTGTAGCCCTGCGCCCCTCCCCACTCCCCACCCGTCCCCAGGAAGCTGGTTTGGGAGCTGGACTTGGAGGGAGGTTTTCTGGGCTCCTTCTCGCGTCCTTTGAGGGAAGAGGAGCCTGTGCCCGAGTGGTCCCTTGTTTCCCTGCAGAAATTTGGAGCCCAGACTGTGGAGCAGATCGAGCACCTGCGCTGTAAACACAGGATCAGGGTCCTCCAAGGCCATGAGGACACCACCAAGCAGAATGTGGTAAGAGGAGGGCTTCCCAGCAGGGCTGCTGGCGCGGCCGGCCCTTGACCTGGGGGAGGACTGAAAGGTGAGAGTGCCAGCTTTTTTTGCATTGAAATAAAGACTTTTAATAGGGGTGACTTGGTGTGGAAATAGCATAGGTTTTGGCATCAGACATATTGTTAGCAAATTAACCACTCTGAGCCTTGGTTTCCCCATTTGTGAAATGGGGATAATATCTGCCGTATGGGGTTAAATAGGTGCAGTATTGGCAGTGCTGAGCCCAGATGGCCTGCACTGAGGTATTCAGAAGGAACTTCCGGCCAGGCTCCGTCTTTGCCAGCTTTTAAACTTCCATTTTAATTTAATACATTTGTCCTGGGCACTGATGCGTGAATTAGAATTTGAGGATAAAACACCTGAGAAAGACACGGTAAAGTGATCTTTGTCAGAAAGGAGCAGCAGCTGTGGTAGCACGGGAGCCATTTCCTATGGGGTGCCAGTGTCGCAGCATGCCTGACCCTGGCTTGGAGCCTTCCAGGGTGCAGGGCACGATTTGCTCCATCGCGGTTTTTTCTTCCCTTAAGCTCCGCGTTGTCATTCCAGAAGTCTCGATTCTCCCTGAAGACTTAGAAGAACTCTATGACTTGTTTAAGGTATGAAAACGTGGGGAGATGAGGGAGTGGGAGGCCTTGGCCCAGGCCTGCCCGGGCTGCGAGCGCACAGGTGCCCGGAGGGTCTGCCGCGGGCCCATTGGTGGGCAGCAGAGGCTGCAGCTTTGTGGCAAAACCTCTCGCCCCCATCAGCAGCCCTCTGCTTGGACGCGTTGGCGTCTTACCTGGAGCTCAGGCCACAGCCACGCACCTGGCAGGAAGGAGCCGGGGTGATCCCTGGGCCGCCCAGACCTTGCCCGACCCTGCGCTAAAGCTCCGGGCTCGGCCAGGCACCCCCGGTGCCTGCGACCTGCCCTTCCTGCGCTGCTCTGATGGGCGCGGGCCGCCTCCCCAGTGCGGACAGGTGGGGCGTGACCACTGTGAGCTCATCCCCTCACGTGATCTGTCATTTCCCAGGGTCCACAATGCAGGTAGACGTATTGTTATACTCGTGTGCTTGGTGCCCATGCCAGTTTATAGTCTCTCTTCTCTAGGTGCTGTTGTTATACTTTTCCATGTTGCTTCTTTTTTTTTTTTTTCAATTAATTTTTAAAAATTTTAAATCCATGTTGCTTCTTAGTCTTTATTATTTTTCCATTACTTTAATCTGTCATATTGGAATACTTACTATATGAAGCCATATTTCTAATATTTGGATATTTAGGTGGGTTCCCAGGTTTTGCTACTTAAATCACCCTGTAAAGAACATCTTCAGGCATCTTTCTGGAAATTTTTTTGCTTGAATACGATGGGAGAGGCAGACATACTGATCCATTGTCGATACCCTGGCAGTGAAGGAGAAGAAGGAAAAATTGCAGAAAGCAGGTACAGTGTTGAAAGGAGTGTGCCTCCAGAGATTTCCGTAGTAAGAGTTCTGAGCCCTGTCCCTTCAGATCGCCACAGTAAAGGGAACAGCAATGACTAGCAGCTTAGGTCTTCAGAAGCAGTGCCCCGGCCGCCTGCCGCTGCTGGGGGCTTCCCGGCACCCTGACGCGTGGCAAGAACAGCGCAGGCCCACGCCTCCCACTAAATCACCTGCTTACAGATTTTATCGTTTCCTTTGTTGCATGAGATGAAACAGGATGTCAGAGGTCCCCAGGTGTCCCAGCCCCTGCAACCTCTTTGGCCTTCGGGAGCAAAAATAGGGAATAGTAGGAACATAAAAGCAAGTGAACAAATGATAGGTTTTTTAGTTTAAAAAGTCTTTTTTAAATTTAGGGGTTTTCTACTACCTTACAACCAAATGCAAAAATAACAACAACAACAAAAACACAACAAAACCCATCCCTCTATAAATGTAAGTTATTTTTGAAAATGCACTTCCAAAGGAAATCCAAGTGAAAGAGCATCGTGGCCAAGGTGTCTCATCCCATTTGTGCACAGAGGAGCCTGCGCCCTCGCTGCCTGCCTGGCCGTCTGGGCGTCTCGTCCCACGCAGCAGCTCCTCGGACCTGCCCAGGTTCCCACAGGCCTGATCTTTCTGCATTTTCATGGCTTCGATAGTCTGGCTTTATACATTTAAGTTCTGTGGTAGATCATGCTCTCCAGCTGGGCTTTACATGCACTTCTTGCCTTTTGAAGCATTTTATTTCCCAAGAGAAAGGACCACATAGAAATACCCTGATGCTGTTCTATAAATAAGCGTAGGCGCTTATGAGGAGTCCACGCCTCAGCCGTCCCCTCTGCCTTAGCCTGCAGTGCGCAGGCTTGTATGTTCTGTTTGTCAACAAGACGTGGTCAGCTCTGGCTCTCTTCCTTTAAATACTCTTTCCTATTAAAAATGGACCATGGAGGAGTTCCGGGAAGATGGCGTTGGAGTCGGCAGGCAGGGCTCAACTCTCTCACAAAAACAACGGAGAAGGGGCCTAAACCTGTCTGAGGGACCTGCTTTGGGGGTCAGCAGACCAGGACGGTGCTGCACAACCCCCAGGAGGGTGAGGGACAGAGAGACGAAGAGCCTGGAACAGCGAACATGCGTTACCAAGCCCACCCTCAGACGGTAAGCCTGGCTCACTGCGGCCGAATGAGGGGAACAGACGTCTCCCTACGTCAGCTATGACAAGGCAAGAGGGAGGGAGCACCAGACAGCAGACCGTGGTTTTTCTTCAGGGAATTCGGCCAGCAGAGCCTGCTTTGAATCTCTGCTCTGGCCAGACCTTTAGAAACATGGGAAAGCAGAGGTTGAAAGAAACCTGTCTGTGGAAAGGTTTGTTTGAGTGCCATCTGCTGGCCTGCCAGGAAACCGCGAGGAGAAAAACTGCTTTTAGGTCTTTTTAGCCACACGCACCCCTGGGAGAAAATCTGCTCCCCATTAGGGAGTTCCTGGCCCGATTTTGATAACTTGAGCTGGACAATTTGAAAGACTTAGAATAAGTTGAACCAAAAATCAAAGAAGATCTGTGGGGGAAAAAAAAAACCACTAGGCAAGAGAGAGAAATTGACCATCAGAGTAAATTCACCAACATATTCAGATGCCTAGACATCAGCAAAAAATTACAAGCCACACTAGGAAACAGGACGAGATGGCCCAGCCAAAGGAACAAGCCAAATGTCCTAACGAGGTAGAGGGTTTAAGACAACTAATGGGTGGTAATCACACAGAAACCCTAAATCAGTTCACAGAATTGAAGGAAAATATGACTATAGAGATAAAGAATATTAAGTCACTGGGTAAGCACAAAGAACAATCTGAAAGACTGTAAAGAAAATGAACAGGGCTTATGGGAATGAAAGACAATGGATGAGATTGAAAATACAGTAGAGGCACATAACAGCAGAGTTGAACTGCTTGAGGACAGAATTAGTGATTTTGAAGACAGAACATCCAATCTGGAAAAGACAGAACAGAAATGGAAAAGAATGGAAAAAGTGGAACAGGGTCTCAGGGAATTGAATGACAAGGCGAAACATACAAACATATGCATCATCAGTGTCCCAGAAGGAGAAGAGAATGGAAAAGGGACAGAAAGAATATCTGAGGAAATAATGACCGAGCACTCCCCAACCCTTAAGAAGGACATAAATATCAATATCCAAGAAGGACAACACACCCCAAACAGAATAAACCTGAATAGACCTACCCCAAGACACCTACTATTCAGAATGACAAATATCAGAGATGAAGAGAGGAGAAAAGCTAAGCATCACCATAAGGGAACCTCAATAAAATTAAATGCCAACCTCTCATCAGAAACCATGGAGGTGAGAAGAAAGTGGTGAGATGTATTCAAGGTACTGAAAGGGAAAAACTGCCAGCCAAGAATTCTGTATCCAGCAACACTGTCCTTCAGAAATGAAGGTGGGTTCAAAGTCTTCACAGACAGACAAAAACAGAGTATGTACCGAAAGACCAGAATTACAAGAGATACTAAAGGGAGTGCTGCAGCCTGAAAGGAAAAAACAAGGGCGAGAGACTTGGAGAAGAGTTGAGAAATGAAGATTATTAGGAAGGGTAAATTAAAGGGTAAAAAGACAATAGTAAGATATGACAACAGAAAGTGAGAGGACAAAATGTTACAGTAATAACATTGAATGTTAATGGCTTGAACTCCCCAATCAAAAGACATAGACTGATAGAATGAATAAAAAAAATATGAGCCATCAATATGTTGTCTGCAAGAGACTCACCTCAGACATAAGGACACAACCAGGTTGAAAGTGAAGGTTGGAAAAAGATGCTCCACATAAATAGTAACCAAAAAAGAGCTGGAGTAGTGATGCTAATATCAGACAAAAGAGATTTTAAGTGCAAAACTTATTAGGGATGAAAAAGGTCATTATTTATTAATAAAGGGGGCAATTCACCAAGAAAAAATACCTATAATAAATATTTATGCATCTAACCTGGGTGCCCCAAGATACATGAGGCCATATACTGGCAAAACTGAAGGGAGAAGTAAATGTCTCTACAATAATAGTTGGAGACTTCAAGACACCACTCTCAGTATTGGATAGAACATCTGGACAGAGGATAAAGAGAGAAACAGCTTGAATAATTCATAAATTATGAAATGGAGATTAAATAGCACACTCTTAATCGGTAGGTTAAAGAAGAAATTGCTTGAGAATTCAGTAAATATTTTGAGACAAATGAAAATGGGAACACAAAATATCAAAACTTATGGGACACTGCAAATGCAGTGCTGAGAAAGAAATTTATAGCTTTCGATGGTTACATTAAAAATGAAAGCTAAAATTGAAGCTCTAATGCACACCTGGAGGAACTAGAAAAATAACAGCAAACTAATCCCAAATCAAGCCAAAGGAAAGAAATAGTAAAGATCAGAGCAGAAATAAATGAAATCGAGAACAACAAAAATAGAATCAACAAAAGCAAAAGTTGGTTCTTTGAGATCATCAACAAAATCAATGAACCCTAAGCTAGACAAACAAATTTAAAAAATGAGTGAAGATGCAAATTAATAAAGTCA
>JAQZBX010108517.1:0-10551 GCA_029593785.1 Cabassous unicinctus
GCCCCCTTCTAGCATATACCTTATATGGACATAAACCCATCCCAACCAATCAGAATCCGCCCAATATGCCTTACCCTTCCCCCGTTTCACTCCACCCCTCCCGCTCTTTATAAATATCAGAGCCCGCCTAATAAAGTTAGACTTGGAAGCCCAGCCTTGTCTCCGGAGTGTGCGATAGTCTCCGTAATCGTTACTCATCGTCTGCTGGTAACCGGAAGGTGTCCGTCTCCCCACTCGTCTGCGGCTGGAGACGCAGACCCCGTCCTTTGGCTCGCTGTGCTCGGGGACGCCTGAGCCCGGTGGGCCGCAACCCCCCTCCCTTCGTACCCCGACTGCCTGATCGCCAAGGGAATCGCCCCGGGGGTGGCGATCGGTGGCGGCAGCAGACAGCAGCGGTGGTCAGCGGAGGTCGGCGATCGGCAGCAGAGCCTGCGGAGAGTCGCGCCGACATGAAATAAATTATAGAATGACAGCTACTTTAAAGAAAACCGCAGTGCTGTAGAATGCTCCCCTCTCTAGTGCCCTGTCTTTAGGATTTGTTTTTCTGGTCATTGTTTTCTTTTTCTTTTTGTCTTGCTGTCTAATGAGGCAGAATGTCAGTGCCAGGTACAGTGGATCCTTTTCATCTAAAAATGGGTGATATTTTCAATTCTTCGAGCTCCAATTTTGCAAATATGTATTATCCTTGTAAACCTGTTCAGAGTCTAAATAGGAAAGTTTTGCCTAAAACCTGCTAAAGCCATGAAAAATCAGCAGTGCATGCCTCCCCTGGGTCTATATGATGATGTCTAAATCAATACAAAATGACACCATGTACCACTGATATCATAACAGATGCAATTGTGTCTTGATATGTGGTTTCTTCTGTGTGTGATAGGGGTTATGACTGCAAAGGAAAGAAAGAATAAAGCAAGAGCAACTGTGCTAGTTAATTAAAGGAGTATTTTGTTAATTTATTTGATTCCAGAATGATCATAAAAATAAGTTACTTTCTTCTGGCCAGTAGATATTTGCTTGGAACTTCTGTGCACTTGGAACTGAAGGTTTAAAAGTCAAAGAAACAGGGGCCCTGTTCTCTAATCATAATCTTATGAATTTTTCTTATCTCCAGGTTCTAAGGTTATCTTGCCTCCAGATTATGTTCTTTGAAGATGAAGACAATAAATTTGAGCTAAATGATTTATTGGCTAATTGTTGATTAGTGATGGGTTGGAGATAGTTATTTGGGGGAATTATGGGTAGTATTTTGTTTGGAGGAGAGTTGTGAAAATTGATAGTTATTACTGGTCTGCAAGTGCTGTAGTTGACATCTGGAATGGTTTTGTTGTTTGGAAATATCTTCACTTGCCTTCACATTTTTCATCAGATTTAGAGTTTGAGGGCATTATTTCTCCAAATACTTTTTTCTATTCTGTTCTCACACCCTTATTATTCTGAGACTCCAACCCACACATAACCACATACAAATCAAAACCACAATGAGATACTATTTCATGCCCACTAGAATGGTTACTATTGAAAAAAAAAACACAGCAGAAAATAACAAGTGTTGGAGAGGATGTGGAGAAATAGGAACACTCATTTATTGCTGGTGGGAGTATATAATGGTGCAGGCACTGTGGAAGACAGTTCGGTGGTTCCTCAGAAAGTTAAGTATAGAATTACCATATGACCCAGAAATCCCACTTCTAGGTATATACCCAAAAGAATTGAAAGCAGGGACTCAAACATATATTTGCACACCAATGTTCATAGCAGCATTTTTCACAATTGCCAAAAGACAGAGGCAAACCAAGTGTCTACCAACTGATGAATATATAAATAAAATGCGGTATTTTCATGTGATGGAATATTATCCACCTGTAAAAAGGAATGGAGTTCCAATCCATGTGACAACATGGATGAACCTTGAAGACATCATGTTGAGTGAAGTAAGTCAGATACAAAAGCATAAATATTGTATGATATCACTGATAAGGAAATAATTAGAATAAGCAAACTCATAGTGTCAGAATCTAGAATACAGGTTATCAGCGGATGAGGTAGGGCTGGGAATGAGGAGTTAATGCTTAAATTGTATAGAGTTTCTATTTGGGTTGATCATAAAGTTTTGGTAATGAATGGTGGTGGTAGAACAACATTGTGCACATAATTAACAGAACTGAATTATATACGTGAACGTAGTTAAAAGAGGAATTTTTAGATTGCATATATGTTATTAAAACAAAAATTTAAAAAACAACATAAGCTCACAAAACTGTGAACCTTATTTTAGATGATGGACTATAGTTAATAGTAAAATGATAAAAATGTTCTTCTGTGAATTGTAACAAATGTACCACAATAATGCAAGATGTTAATAGTAGAGTGGCATATGGGAACTCTGTATTTTATATATGAGTTTTCTGTAAACCTATAACTTCTCTAATAAAAAAATCATAAAAATAAATAAACCATTTGCAAAATACTTAAAACTAATGGCAATATACTGGTTGATAAGAAAATTGTATTGCTAGTTTAAAGGCATTTGACTTGCACTATGTGTCAAGGTCAATTCTACAAGAAACAAAATCACTTACTTTCTCCTTCCTTCCTTCCCTTCTTTCTTTTATTCTTTCCAAGATTCATTTACTATTTTCCAAACCCCTTTCCAGGCAGTAGGGCTGCAATAGAAAGCCACACAAACCTGGTTTTCACACGTATGGAATTAGGAGATGTTAAATAGATAATTATCCTAAATGTGAGAGGTCCTATAATGCTATGGAACATGTTACAGAGGTGTCACTTACCTCCCTAAAAAATAACATGCTCAAAGTATAATATTGGGACCTATATGCAGATGCTTAATGGGATCTTGGGTTCAAGGCAAATAAATCATGAATAAGTATGGGGGTTTAAACTGCCCTGGGATTTAGATGTACCAAAATCATAAACTGAAGTTCATTAGGGTAGAATGAGCTAGAAGATGTTGAGGCTATGGTGTCAACCTCAGCTCCTGATGATCCATGATTCCTAATTGTAGGATGCCTTTCTCCGTATACACGACCCCTACTCCATCTAGTTCCAGGGTTCACAAAGTCTAAAAACATTTGCTTTTTGTTTTAAAAGATATATTTATGGTGGCACAACAGCTAGAAGTTAAAGATAATTTAATTCAAGTCTAATTTGAAAATGATTTGGGGATGATTCTTTTCCTTACTCTTTTTATCTTTGGGAAGAATAAATTTGAACTGTATAATTTTCTTTAGCCAGAATTTTTTCAGAGTATCATGAGATTTGACAAATAAAGTTATATGAATTATTTTAAAAATCAGTGTTCTTCTATATCTCCCCAAATGTTGTACCTTTGGAAGTAGTCACCTTGAGAAGATCTGTTATTCCAGTGAATATAATTTTGGATTTCCTTTCTAAGCCTATCTCACATTCTCTGGAATATTCTTAGTGGTAGAACATTTTCATTTGTGGAATGAAATTTGTGGAAATTTACTTCATGAAATGAGTTGAAAGTAATTTAAATCCAGGCCTATTGAATAAGATAAGGTAACACTATTAGCAGGGATGGGATGGTTGCTGTCCCAAAGCAGTTGTAACTATAATTCTTACAGAGGAACTTCAGAAACTACTTGGCATACAAGCATATACATGAATAGTCATCTAAGATTATGCTGAAGAACAGTAATCATTTGAATATATAAGCTTTTGTATGTTTATTAAAAATATGCCTTACTGGAAGGAATTATAGTAATTAAAAATTCAAAATATATGCATAGTCTAAGTTTCTTTGGTAGCAGTGTGGTATTATGCATGTGCAGCAGCTTTTAAAATGGATGAACTATATTTCTTTGTACATTTTGCAAATACAATTACAAATATTTTGTCTAGATATGTTGCCCTCTGTTGGAGAACATACTATGATTAATTTCTAAAATATAAGGTATATTCTTTAGGTACTTATTGCTAACTTTAAAAATTTGTAAAAAAAATGCTTAATTATAAAAAAAGCACATATCAGAGTTTTATTCAAAGTTTTGGAAGTAAGACAGGAAACTAGTGAATTACATATTGTGAGTTACTCAACCAGCTTTGAAAAGCCACTTGGGCTGAAGGAATATTTAATTCAAATAAAGCAAATGATAAAACAAAATGGCCTAAGTCTTGAAGCTAGAAAAACCGGTGTGAATTCCAATTTACCACAAACTAACTCTGTGGCATCAGACAATTTTCTGTCCTTGTTTTCCTTAAATAATAATAATAATAATAATAATAAATAATAATAAAGCCAATCTTATTTGGATAATATATGTAAAGTACCTGGGCTCAACAAATAGTGGCCATTATTAATAGATGATAAAGAAAAATTACGAATACCTTTTAGATATTTGTAACAAGTACTTTCCATATAATTATGAAAAAAGTATTAATACTTACTGTGATGGTTAATTTCATATGTCAACTTGACTACATTATAGTGTCCAGTTGTTTGGTCAAGCAAACACTGGCCTAATTGTTACTGTGATGGTATTTCCTAGATGGGGTTTAAATCATTAGTCAGTTGATTGTATCTATGGCTGATTACATCTATAATCAACAAAGGAGGTTGCCTTCAGTATTGAGAAGAGTCTCTTCTTCCAATCAGATGGAGGCCTTAAAGCAAGAATTGAGGATTTCAGCTGTCAGAAAGAAGAATTTCTTTCTCTGTTCCAGCCAGCCTGCTTCTCTGGGGGAATTCAACATTACCTTCACCGAGTTTCCAACTTGTGACCTGCCCTACGGAATTCAGACTTGCCAATCCCCAAGGTTGTGTGTCAATTTCTATAACAAATATCTTATAATATTTACATATATATATATGTCCTGCTGGCTCTGTTTCTCTGGAGAACCCTAATACACTTACTAAATGTAATTTTAAACAACATTCATAGCTTACTTTCTTTTCATCAATACCTATCATGGTGTAGGAGACGGTCAATCAATATTCCCAATAATTTTGGAATCTATGACAGAGCACATAACTATCTGATCTCCAGAGTGACACTTGATTGTCATTATCAAGGAAAAACTATTTTTTTGGTAAAGGTATATTTAGCACTTTTCTTTGAGATCTGTCATTGATTTTGTCCTGGGGGCTACAATAAAACCTTGTTAAGGAAAGTTCTCATTTTTGTTACCATGTGTTTGTGTTTGCATGAGCCTTTTAACATTTTTTAACGTCTGACTTCTGAGCTGACAGTATTAAAGTTGTGCTCTAGGAAATAGTGTGATTACTTTGCTTCTGTCCTATATCCATGCTCGAGAGCCAGATGTTCAAATTCATCTTTATGTTGTTGTTGTTAAAGAGATTATCATCCCTGAATATAATCTCAAGGAAAGTTTCTGGGCCCTGCTCCATTAAGAAACAGTCTCCTGTTTCTCTTTACCAAATCAAAGGAAAGGGCTTTTTATTATATGAGAACCATAACATTGAATTCCAGTAGAGGAAACAGGCAATCACCTTTTGATGCCTAATGTGGATGCCCAAGTTTGTAAATTTAATAAAAAGATAAAAAATGTGGCAATTTTTTTTTTTTAATCTGAAGCAATAAACTCTGATTAAATCTTGCAGTTTGATGCTAACAATCTCTCTGGGCAGCCTGAAGGTGAGTGAGAGCTTTGGACAAGATAATAACGACAGACAAATGTGAAAGAATATGAAGTTTTAAAGAGCCTTTCAGAACACTAAAGAGCTTAGGAAATTAAAATAATCAGTATGGCTTTTCATGCTCCTGAGTAGGCTTAACTACCTAGGTTCATTCACTTCTCTGTCATGGAATAAATCTATCTCCTCCAATGTAATGACTATTTCTTAGTCTGTAATGATTATCTTTCATGTTCTTTTTTATTAATATTTAAAAATAAAGATGGGCCAGAAAGTAATATGCATATTATCTGTTAAGTCTAACAGGATGCCAGTCAGCTAAACTTCATTGCTCCTTAACTAAAAAGATAAGTTTTGGAAAGGAAGCATGTAGACTGGAATTTATAACATATTAAAAAGTTGTTTTGTCATGTTGAGCCGAAGCTATTGCATATAGGAAAAAACAGTAATTACTGTAAGTATACTATAAATGCTCAGCTATACAAATATATCTTTAAAATATTAATGTATAAGAGTGACCTTGAAAGTCAGAAACTTTAGATGGCATACTTTTTATTAATAATTTTAAGTACAATTCAGTCTAGCTTTGCATGTTTATACAGATAGATGTGTGGAGTGTGGTAGAGCCTTTAGCTAGAATAAATTGTGGCTAATGTTGAAATTGCCCTTATTTGATGTCAATCATGTTTTATGTCAATCATGTTCATATCGATTATATATTTATGGCAATAACATTTTGATAAAGGAAGTGAGGATTTGGGCTAGGGCTGTGAATAAGAAGCAATGTTTGTCACATTAGTTTTGTCCTTAAGCATTTATTCTGGTTAGTATTAACAGTCATCAAGGAACTCCAACATTACCTAACTTTAGATGCAGCTTATATTTTTATTTAGAAAATAAATTGAACTGGCTTCTTTTAATGTTTCATAGTTGTAGTTTGTAGAGAACATATTAGTTTGGCACAGGCATGGCTTTAAAAAGTGCACCCTCTGTCAGATAAAGGGTGCCATAATGGCTTCTGGAATGATCTATTGTGTTTGGCATATAAAAAGAAGTTATAATGCTGTTCTTTAAAATTTATGTTTCATAATAAAATGAATAATTCATTCACTCATCCACTGACAAGCAGAATACTTAAATTAATGTCTCAAAGTAAAAAATCAGCACCAGACCAAAAAGCTAAGGCTAGAAGTAGAGAAAGAAGCCTGGCTATTAAGATATAATACATTTTCAGAAGATAACCATAATATAAAATGAGTCTGAAAGTCATTTATAAAGAACAGGATATTAAAAGCTATAAGAAAAAAAAAGACCATTTATCTATTTGTGTACTATTTTGAAGACTTGAGCCAAATGGTTCATCATGGTTTTGGGTTCCTTCCAATAAATTGGGCAGAGTTATTGTGTGTGTATGAGGAGAGGTGGGCAGCAAACTCTTTTTCTTTTGAGCTTGGCTTATTTAAATCTTCATTCATTAATTCAAAAAATGTCTTTTGAGTAGCTGATACGTGTAAGGAAAGCTGCCAGGAGGTAGATAATACACAGTGACATCTAAAGCATGGTACCTAAGGAATCCAGAATCTACAAGTAGAGATGACATACCTGGGTGAATTTAAGACAAGATTAATTGTAAAAAATAATTCTGAAGTATTTTTTGAAATAAAATTAATTTACTAATGAAATTAAGGATAAGTAAATAAATCTTCACTATCTCCTTTTTACATGTGCAATAAAACATCGTCTTATCAACATAATGAAACATATTTGTTCATTATAGCCAACATGTATGTTCCTAGCACCCTTCTAAGTCTTTTACATGTATTTACATGTGTATGAAAACCCTGTGAGGTAGGTGCTATTACCATTTAACAGATGAGGAAACTGAAGGACAGAGAAGTTATATAGTTTACCCAATGTCACACAGGTAGTAAGCCCATCCAGGGATTAATTCCAGGAGTCCAGGTTAGCTACAGGCATTGCTGTTAACTCAGAATCGAGTTGGCATAATTCCACGACAACATCTAGTCGGACCTTTGAGATCCTAGGATTGTGCAAACGTTTCCATTTTGATACTTCAGTTTCTTTGCCAATGTCACTAGCAATTTCCAGATTCTTAGAAACCAGCCAAGGAGCTCAGACTTTGGTTTTAAAAAGAAAATATGACTACAACAGAACTTCTTTTGTTTATATTTGAACACTATATTTATATAAATTGTTCATATTTATATATTTGTTCATATAAATACAAGAACCTTTATTTCCTAAAACTGTGTTTATCAGGGTCAGTCAAGAGAGTTAATCAGCCAGAGATTATTTCTGGACTGCTTTGGTTATATCCATAATAAAAGAGGTTTGGACTGGAGCTCTTATTACTTCCATGGGCCACAGGTTTTCCATCTGTAAAATGTGGGCATTGCAGCAGATGACTTTTCAGATCCATTTTAAGTCTTATATCCTGTGAGTTTATATCTCTCTGACCTAATTAGGCTAATGAAGTTTGAGATTTGTGAGGAAAAAACGGTTATATTGAGGGCAAACAGCAAAATTCAGACCGATAGAAGACATACATTACACGAGCAGTTATTTTTGTTTCAATGACACATAGCTTTGGCTGAATAAACTAGCTTAGTTTACATGGCAGAAATAAATATATTACATGGTATTTTTTACTGATTTAAAATCATTGTTCTATTTAGAAATAGGTGCTCTTTTTGTTTAGTCAAGGAGTTAATTGTCATTTTGACAGTTGGTTACAATTGTCCATCTGTTGGCTATGACCCAAAGTAAATTAAGTTTCTTAGGAAGGAATTTATAAATTTCAACAAGGATTTGTCTCAAAAATAGAAAACACTAGGAACAGAATGGCAGTATCAGAGTAATTATGTGTTCATTTTCATGTCTCTTGCAGAGCATTGTAAAAAATTTAACATTCTCATATATCATAGATCTATAGGTATTTTTGCTTCTGTAGACTTTTAATATCAAATTTCTAGCCAGTGCCTGAGTATACTCCCTAACGTATGTGACTACAATATTTTAATATGTGATTAAGGAATCTCCTAGTTAAGAAATGTCTCACTGGCTATAGTGGCATGGAGGCACAGAGGTGAATTTACACCCTCTTGGAAAATGAAAACTTGAGAACTTGGTGATTCTCTGGTTGATGTGTGTCATACACACACACACATACACACATACACACACACGACCTGTGCATATTCCCATGCAGTTCATGATAAAAACACAGGCTCTATTCGCTTTACTTCTTTCTATTTTTGTGCCTTTGGGGCAAGACATTAATCTCTCAATCTCTATTTATTCAAATGTAAATTGGAAATTGTAATACTTAATCTACCCTAATTTTTTTAAAAAGTATCTTTGATTTTTTGTTAAAAAAGAACACATCTCCTGCCACTCATTTTACATCTGCACACACCCGGGGAGTATGAGGGCATGCTGTACATGAGAAGTGACATTGCAGACAGAGATGAAGACTGGAAAGGTCCTAAGAAGTCAGTGATCATCTTACTCGTTATGTGAAAGCTTTGCACATAAAGGATCTAATAAATGGAAGGCTGGGCTTGGGGGCCATTTTCTTATCATTTTTGATGTGTGCCAAAGTCCCTTAGAAGAGAAAATTGAAGTAGCAAAGTGAAAAAAAAATTTTTTTAAAGTTATTTTTAAACAGTAAATAAGTTTCTTCTGATTCTGAAAGCTTCAGCACAGTGAAGCCCATTACTTCTTCTGGCCTGTGGCGAATTTCATTTCTGTTTTGGAGAGCAGGAGGGGGAGAGCTTTCGGCCTACACCCTTCATAATTCAGTCCCATATTCATGTCAGTTCACAGGAAAAAGAATGGTCTCAAACTCACTGTTAGACCCATTGGTATATGCTTCCATTTCTGCAAAGGTGCTGCTCATTTGATACAAAATCATGCAATTTTCTACCTCTACATATTTCTCCCTGTAGCTTTCTACCGCAAAAAACTTTCCCTTTACCTCATGACTTTTTAGGCATGACTTAAATAAGAGAGCTCTTTAAAGGCATATTAAAACATTGATACTCAATTTGAGAAGGTAAGTCCATTCAAGAAAGAATTTTCCATCCATGGAGGGAAACTCAATTCATTATTTTCCTCATAAATTGGGAGTTTCTAATTAACACTTGGGGAAATAGTTTTAATTCAGTAAAAACAGAGAATAAAAATAAATGATATTAATAGAATATAATCTCACTTCTGTTTTCTGGAGGATGGAGATCTCTCTCTATATATTCTCTTTTCTATTGAGATATAAGTTAAAAGCAATAAAGTCCACAAATCACAAGGGAACAGCTTGATGAATTTTTGCCTATGCATACACCTTTGTAACCACCCAGATTAAGACATAGAACACTTCCAGAATCTCAGCAGGTAAGCTCATAGCTCTTTCCCATCACTCATCCCTCAATTTATCCCCAGAGGTAGTCACTATTTAGAAATTTATCACCATGCATTAGGTTGCCTGTTTTTGAACTTTTTATAAGTAGAATCGTATAATACATAGTCTTTTGTGCCTGGCTTCTGTTCTGCTCAACATTATTATTATTATTACTACATGCTACTACTGTGAGATATTTCTTTGGATGAATATAAAATTTACTTATTTATTCTATTATTGATGGACATTTGGATTGTGTCTAGGATACCAGGAGTCGAATTTCTGGGTCATAGGATAAGTATATATTTAAATAGCCCCTCTCTGTATGCTTATTGGCCATGGATTTCACATTTGTGATGTGCCCGTTCAAGCCTTTCCCCATTTTAAAAAACTTGGGTTGTCTGTCTTTTTCTTATCGATTTGTAGGAGTTATTTATATGTTCTAAATATGAGTTATTTACTGGATATATGGGTTCCAATGATTTTCTTCCAGTCTGTG